>JAJONR010005704.1:0-32448 GCA_029582245.1 Solanum etuberosum | reverse complement strand
TAACTTGCTAAGATATAGAACGCCTCAACTAAGTGGATCCACTAGTCTATGCTAAAAAGCATTAAGGTGTCATCTAAAAAGTATGACCCTTTCTACCCTTGATGGCTACATGGTTTATGGAGACTTGAGTTATTATGAACTCGTCCCCATATCGGTGCTCAATACTACTCCCAAAATATACTCATATCATATGTTTTAAAAACAAACTTCTTTCTGTGATTTGAGGTAATTACTTAAAAACTAGCTTAAAAGATCCCTTGGAAATCGGTGTTTCCTTTCTTGTTTAAATGTGAAAACATTTTAACTCTTGTGAATACTTAGTTCCCGTATAATCTTTTGAAGAAAAGAACATAACTCTTACTCTTTACTCAACTCAAGACTCAAGCCTTAAAACAAAGTTAAAACATTTGTAGAAGACCTTTGGAAGACTCTATGAACTTCTCTTGACTTGACTCTTAACTTTCCTTGAATTGAATTAGGGATTCAAGGCTCATGATCTCATGTTTATGGATGATTTCATGATGTTTAGACCTACCTTATAGTGTAGAAATCAACTAGAAAACTTAGGTACGTTGCAAGGGAACTCAAACGGAAAGAAGTGGGAAAAGGTAGAGGACATGGCATCCCTGGCGTTCTGTGTGGCGCCAGGCCCCAGAGGCAAAACTTCAGAAGCTGGGTTGGGGCGCACTAGCTGGCGCGGTGCCCCCAGAGCCCAAACATCAGAAGTTCCTTTGGGGCGCTCTGAGTGGCGCGGCGCTCCAGTCACCTCCCCAGGTTTTTGACGATTTTTCTTGCTCGTTTTTCAAATCTAAACCCTCTAGATTCAATTGGTTCTTTTCCCAAACACTTAGATTCGACTACATAACCAAAGTATGTAAGAATCTACTCAAAACAACACCTAATTTCATGAATCAAACTCAAGAAACTCCTCAACAACTTCAACAACAAGAACCCACAAGAACTTAAACAAATTTCATCAAGAATTCATAATCTTTTTTTTCGAGAACACAATTACTATGAATTGAATCATGATTGGCGCGTGGGTGAACTAACCCAATGCTATGTGATCTCACATACCTTGTAGGGATCACCCCTTGACGAAATCCACAAGCAATTCTTCAAGAACTTGGCGATTCCTTGCTTCTTCTTCTCTTTTCTCCTCTTCTTTTCTCTCCTCTCAAAAACCTAACTTAATTTCGATAGCGTAAAACTGAATCCCATCAGTTGAGACCCCATCTTAATTACCAAAAATGAATTTAATTAATTGGATAGTGAAAAGACCATAATACCCTTCAAAAATGCGGTTTTGACTTTCCTTATCTGGACAACCCATCTTCAAATGGGCATATCTCCCTCATACGAACTCGAAATTGAGCAAACTCGGCGGCGTTGGAAAGATAATTCAAAGAATGAGTACTTCCAAATTTGATTATTTCCAAAATCGGTTTTCTTCCAAATTCTAGTCCTTTCAATTAGCAAGATTTTACAAAATCTATACTCACAAAACTGCAAAGGTAGAAGAATGAGTACTTCAAGCTTCGTCTTTGAGTTTCAACAAATCTACACTCCAACAAAGCTTGAAGTAGTTGGCATTTGTAGACATTGAAATTTTTTAGGAATCTAAAAGACGTATTCAATTCGAGTTGCGACTGTACAAGGTTTATTCAATTCTGATTAGAATTTTTGGAGGCTACTCAATCCTTAAACAGTAGTTCATACCTATATAAAGGGAAATATACTCCCTTGAAAAAGCATTTAAAATATCCCACCAATTTATGTTATATTCATAAGTAGATCAAATTCAATTCATCCTAGTTCGAGAAATACGCCACAAACGACCCTCGAATCATGAATAAATACCATATGAGTGAAGAATCAAGGGAGGAAAAAAATTGTAGCAACACTATTTATCAATAAAGTTATGTTTCTTTATATTTTATTTGTGTTTGCAATTTATTTTCGGTCACTTTAAAGTTTAATGCAAGCAAATTGGCAAGCCTAGTGGACCAAATTTTCCCTTCATCTCTTCCTTCACAGATCAAATCCGCAAATTCGAAGTCACAAAACTGCAAAGGTTGAAAAATAAGTACTTCAAGTCTTGTCTTGTAGTTTCATCAAGTCTACACTCCGACAAGCCTTGAAGCAGGGGTATTTGTAGACATTGAAATTTTGTGGAACTCTACATGATGTGTTCATTTTGAGTTGGGACTCTATAAGGTGTGTTCAATTCCAATTAGGATTCTTGAAGGCTACTCAACCCTAAATCTTAGTTCATATCACGACCCAAAAAGGAAGTGATGGCACATGTCTACTCCCATAAAGACAAGTCATTCTCAACCCAATGAAACGAAAGAAATGCGGATATAAAGCAAAACAAGATAATGTGGAAACCATATTCTTTCTATAAAAAAAAAACCCCAAAATATGGTTGTCACATGTATAAGCTACTAAATACATAAAGTGCGGAATTAAAATAATTTCAAGTGTCGATCTTTGTTTCTCAAATAAAACAAAGTATAAAGGAAAGGAGAAAGCGGGCATGCCGAAGTAACCAACATCTACCTGTCCAAATCCTTGAAAAGCCTCGAACTCAAAAGAAGAACAAGAAGAAAGAGATCACACAGATTCGGGCTCGGAACCTAGATAAGTGTAGAAGCAATGGGAGAATACCAACAACACGGTACCCAGCAAGAAACCTAATAATCATGCCATCTAGCTAGAAATTGAATACCACTTACACTCTAACTGAACCTTCTCAAACTAAAACCTACACAAAAATCAGCACAACCTAACAGATCTACAATACACATATCACAAGGCTCAAAATACACAACTCAATTGTCACAATTCAACAACAAAACAGATCAAGTCAATCTCAATGTCAAGTAGATAAATAACACGCAATAAGTGTAGGTAACGACCTAATTTTGTCGTTAGGGTAAAACCAATGAGGAAAGAATTTGGGTCAGAAAACTTTTGGGTAGTAACTTGGAAATTCCTAACCTAGTCCAGATTTGGATGAAATCTGGGTCACGTGAGGTCTAGGGAAATCTGGTACTGAATAAGAGATCTAATTATGTTTTTAATCAATGAGTAGATAGCTAAGACGTTAAGGAAACCGTACGACTTTA
Source organism: Solanum etuberosum (assembly GCA_029582245.1). Taxonomy (NCBI): domain Eukaryota; kingdom Viridiplantae; phylum Streptophyta; class Magnoliopsida; order Solanales; family Solanaceae; genus Solanum; species Solanum etuberosum. Next base: position 29,317 of record JAJONR010005704.1, on the reverse strand, counting down.
CGGATCGAATTCGGACAAGTAGAACTCCTGAAACTAATCTTAGCGTGAACGAGTAGTTTTTGAATGTCATAGGCTAAAGGTGTGTTGTGAAATCGGAGTTTGGAACTCAAATTTCGACTCTCTGTTTTCGTGCAAGCTGCAAGGGTGGAAATGTTCCCGCCAGGGCAGGGGCGCTGTAGCGAGATGGGGCTCGTCATATCGGGACAGTCGCTACTTAAGTCAGAAATAAACCCCAAAAATGTCATTATTTTGTAAACTTCATTCTTAAGAGTTAGGAGACGACCCCAAGTGATTTCTTGACAGTTTTCCATGACTTTTGGTGCTAAAGGTAAGGATTTTACTCTACGAATTCATTTTTCGATCCGTAGAACGTAAATTTATGGGTATTTATCGTTGGAGAGGGTTTGGCCTGAACTTGATGGTGGGAAAAAGACCTAGCTGCACCTTAGGATCATGGGTTTGGTCTTGGGTTATTGGGTTTGATATAATCCGGGTGAATTAGACATTAATTATTGATCCTTGTGTTAAATTATGCGTTCGTAGACCACGAACAAGCGGAAAGAATCCGGACAGGGAAGATTCAAGTGCCTTAGATGGATTCAAGCTTGGTTTCGAGGTAGGTGATAGTTTGATTTCATGTTTGTGTGATGTATGTTAGTATTTGCTTCATTGTAATGCATGTATGTATGTGATTGTTGCACTATTGATCTCACCTAATGTAAATGAGTATGAATGAATGATTATAAGCCATGAATCAACACTTGATTGTATGATTATGAGAATGTATATTGTGATTGTGATTGTGGCTTGTTGAATGGATCAGGTGTCATGTTTCGACACAATAACTGGGATTAGATGTCACGTACCGACATACATTTGGATCGGGTGTCATGTTTCGACACACTAACTTGGATCGGGTGTCATGATCCGGCACACTAACAGTTTGGGTATGGGTTCCATGAGAGGACCATTGACTTATCATATATGCGTATTTTTGAGAATGTGGAATTGTAAATTACTCCTGAAATGATAACTGATATTGTATATGTTCGGTATATGCATTTTTACTATGTTGTGACTGCTTATACATATGTTTCACTTACTGGAATAGCCGCGTGATCCTACCAGTACACTGTGGTTGTGTACTGATTATGTACTTGCTCCTTCTTTGTTGAGTACAGGGCATCTTTAGGCGGCTACGGACAGACCTCGTTTAGGAGATCAGTGAGCAAGATCAGATTCTTGGGTGAGCTTGTTCTTTCAGGCTGCCATGGGTCCTCTATGTTTTAGTCCACTCTTTTCAGACTCAAACTTTCTGTTTAGATTTACTCGTATGTTTAGTTTGGGTTGTACCCATTTTCCTTAGACTTGTTGAACTTTAAAAGTTTTGGTACATTGACTTCCAGATTCTAGGGGTGTTTTCCGCAATGTTTTAGTAACGATTTGTTAGACTTTCGGAGTTTATGGGAACTCCACTTTATTTCTACATTTAGACCTGTTTTTGTATCTTTAATGTTTAGTTTTGGGGTAAGTTGGTTAGTAGTAATGGTTCTCCCACCGGAGGGTTAGTGTGGGTGCCAATCACGAAGGTCTGGGTGGTGACAAAGTTAGAATCAGAGCCCTAGGTTTGTTGATGTCGGTGTACCAAAATGAGTCTAGTAGAGTCTTACGGAACGGTACGGAGACGTCGGTACTTTTCTTCGAGAGGCTATAGGACTTTAGGAAATCTCTTTTTTTTGTCTTGTCTCCTTTCGTGCTATAACTTGATTCCAATGGTATCTGGTGATCCAAATTGGTATCTAATCTCCTTCAATCTTCTGTCTGCGGATGGTTAACACTAGATTCAACGGCGTCAGGACCGTAGCTCCTGTCAATGAGCCAGCTAAGGAATCCGCAGCCAGAGGTCACGGTCGAGGTAGGGGTAGAGGAAGAGCAAGGGGCCGAGGCCGAGGAAGGGTTGCACCTACTAGGGATGGAGCTCCGGTTGAGAATGCTCCCAGAGAAGAGGTTCCTCCCGCACATCATGAAGAGCTAGAAGAGAATGTGGAGATTGAGGACGAGGGGGATGTTGGATAGGAAGAGGATGGACCGGCTAGGAATACTGGCGTTCCTCCCTTAGACCCCCATTTTTAGCTCTACAAATCATGTCTTTTCTGAAAGGATTGGTTGGTCCTGGAATCCTTCCAGCAGTGCAAGCTACTCAACCCCCAACCAACCGCCCCGTTACTGTTACTAGTCCCAGGGGATATGCAGCATTAGGTACTGATTCATTTTTCCGTCTATTGTTGGGTCACGTAATGACTAGTAATGAGCATGAGATGTTGAATAAGTTTCTAAAGTTGAAGTCGCCTATGTTCCATGGTTCTGAGAGTGAGGACGCCTATGAATTCATCTTGGATTGTTATGAGAGGCTGCATAAGTTAGGTATTGTACACCAGCATGGGGTGGAGTTCGTGACCTTCCAACTGCAGGGTGAGGCTAAGCAGTGGTGGAGGGCCTACGTGGAATGTAGATCATCAGTTTTACCAAACTCATTTGGACCCTGTTTCATGCTCTATTTATAGAAAAGTATGTACCCCGGACCTTGAGAGATCGTAAGAAGGATGAGTTCATCGCTTTAGAGCAAGTTGGTATGTCTGTGGCTACTTATGAGGCTAAGTTCCATGCTTTGTCTAGATATGCTACGCAATTGGTGACTACTGAGGAAGAAAAGACCCGTCTGTTCGTAAAGTGACTGAACTCCGAGTTACAGGTATTGTCTGTTCACATGACCTCTGCAAGGAAAAGTTTTAATGAGGTAACGGATTTTGTGAAGAAAGTGGAAGGAGTTAGGCGTGATGGGAATGCTAAGGCGTTGGCTAAGAAAGCTAAGAGCACAGTTAACTTTCATGGTTCGTACTCCAGAGGTTCAGGGAGCCAGACACTTGCAGCCCGGCCAATTCAGTCCCCTATGCCCGCTACTACAGGTAGTTACTCGGGAACTCCACATCAAAATTTTATTCAGGATAGCCAGGGAGCCGCACCTTCGGCGAGCAGCAGGCCGTCTTTTGATCGCACTTGTTTCAATTATGGAGAACCTGGACATATGAGGAGAGATTGTCCCCACCTACGCATATTTGAACCCGCGCAGCAGTAGGCTAGAGCAGTGGTACCGGCGGGCAACTGTAATAATGGTAGAGGGCATCCACAAGGTGTGCGAGGAGAAAATAAGAGAGGCCATAGAGGCCGGAGAAATAGTAACACAGGTAAAGGAGCAGTGCAGCCAGGCAAGGAGGTCGCTCTTCAAGATGACAGGGCTCAGTGCTATGCCTTTCCGGACAAGAGCGAGGCAGAGTCTTCTGACGCAGTGATCATAGGTAGTATTCTTGTATGTGACTGGATGGCTACTGTTTTGTTTGATCCAGGTTCTACTTATTCATATGTATCATTCCAGTTTGCCTTGGGATTTGATATGATTTGTGATGTACTTGATACCCCTATCCATGTTTCTACCCCAGTTGGAAAGTCTGTCATAGTCACCCATGTTTATCGTGCTTTTCCTGTTATGCTTATGGGTTTCCAAACTTGGGTGATTTTGGATATGATTGACTCCGATATCATCTTAGGCATGCCTTGGTTGTCTTCCTATTATGTTGTGCTTAATTGTAATACTAAGTCTGTGACTCTAGAGATCCCGGGTAGGGAAAAGTTAGAGTGGGAAGGGGTGTACAAGCCTAAGCTAGCTAAGGTCATATCCTCCATTCAGGCTAGGAAACTGGTGGGGCAGGGTTGTTTGGCTTATTTGGCTCATATTCGGATGTTGAGGTTGAGTCTCCCTCTATTGAATCCATTCCTGTAGTGTCAGAATTTAGAGAAGTGTTTCCAACTAATCTGCTTGGTATGCCTCCAGATAGAGATATAGATTTCTGCATTGACTTGGAACCTGGTACCCACCCCATTTTTATCCCTCCTTACCGTATGGCTCCAGCAGAATCAAGAGAGCTTAAGGCTCAAATCCAAGAGCTTTTTGATAAAGGATTCATCTATCCTAGTGCTTCCCCATGGGGTGCCCATGTCTTGTTTGTTAAGAAAAAGGATGGTAGTTTGAGAATGTGCATAGACTATCGTCAATTGAATAGGGTCACCATTCGGAACAAGTATCCACTGCCTCGGATAGATGATCTTTTTGACCAGTTGCAGGGTGCATCAGTTTTCTCTAAGATTGATCTAAGGTCTGGTAATCATCAGTTAAATATTAGGCTTGAGGATATACCAAAAACGGCATTCAAGACCCGCTATGGGCACTACGAGTTTCTAGTGATGTCGTTTGGGTTGACAAACGCGCCTGCAACCTTCATGAGTTTGATGAATGGTGTGTTCAAACCATTTCTGGATTCGTTTGTTATTGTTTTTATTGATGACATTTTGGTTTATTCAAAGAGTAAGGAAGAGCATGCCGACCATCTTCGTATTGTTCTGGGTGTTCTTGGGAGACAGAAGTTGTATGCTAAATTTTCTAAGTGTGAGTTTTGGTTTACTTCGGTTGCCTTTTTAGGGCATGTAGTTTCAAGGGAAGGGGTAATGGTAGATCCCCAAAAGATTGAAGCAGTCAAGAATTGGGTCCGACCTAGTTCTGTGACTGAAATAAGGAGCTTTGTGGGGCTTGCCAGCTACTATCGTCGATGTGTGAAGAACTTTGCTTCCATTGCCACACATCTGACAAGGTTGATCAAAAAGGAGGTACCTTTTGAATGGACTGAAAAATGTGAGGAGAGCTTTCAAAGGCTCAAGACTCTCTTGACCACAGCACCTATTCTTGCACTACCGGTGTAAGGTAAGGATTTCATTATTTATTGTGATGCTTCACATTTGGGCTTGGGTGCTGTGTTGATGCGGGATAATAATGTCATAGCTTATGCTTCGCGACAGCTGAAGGTACATAAGAGGAACTACCCGACACATGATTTGGAGTTGGCAGCGGTACTATTTGCCCTTAAAATCTGGCGGCATTATCTTTATGGTGTCAAGTGTGAGGTATTTACTGACCACCGTAGCCTACAACATGTATTCACTCAAAAGGATCTAAATCTGAGACAGCGAAGGTTGATGGAGTTACTCAAGGATTATAATGTAACCATTCAGTATCATCCGAGTAAGGCTAACGTGGTGGCAGACGCATTAAGCCGGAAGTCGGTTGATTAACGTTTCAAGCACACCTCATCCAATTCTAGGTGCAAACGATCGTTAAGCAGTATAAAACCCAATGAAGAGTTGGGGTCGAACCCACAGGGAATGGTACGTGTCTAAAATTCATTTAAGACGTACAAATGTGTTCTAAACAGTTATAGGAATAAAAATGATCGAAAACATACAATTAAATAAAAAAGGGTGACAACTAATGTCAGATGGGGGTTTTGGTTTTGCAGTGAATAGCTGAAACAACAATGTAAACAGAGCAAAATAATAATATGGAGAGGAGTTCTTGGGATGTGATCGATTATAAGCTAATTATGCTATATGGCTAATTGAAATATAATGATGATTTGCTAAAACACTGTAGATAGGCTGGACTTTAATTGCAATAGTTTTCTTTCGAACAACTATTACGGTTCAAGTGATTTCTTTCGAACATCAACAAGCTTAATAGGATAACCAGCCCACAACCTTAATACATCCACTCTCTTGAGCTAGATGGGTAGGATTGGATTTAAGATTCACTCTCTCGGCTGAACCCATATTAACCCAACACCCACAAATCATTAACCAAAAGCTTTGGTCCCAAAACCTCTTTCTAAAGCAAGCTAAGAACTCAAAATTAGAATTGCATTTGCAGCTACAATTCATAAATTAACACTCATTTAATGATTAAACCGACAATAAAACAACATTTTCATCATCAAACAACAATACCCATACGATAATTAGACAAATTAACACATGATCACACCCCAATAATTGAGGTTTTAGCTACACATCATAAAAACAGAGAAAAGATTACCAAATACATTAGCCATGATCTGGGTAAGGGTCTCCAAGCCTTTAGAATGATTTCTAAGAACGAAATTCAAAGACCACTTTCCAAATCCTCCAAAATTATACAATTCCAACTCAAAAACAAGAGAAAACTCTAAGTCTAGAATGGGAACTCTGGAAAAGAACTCGAAGCGGAGCTCCCCTTAAAAATTACATTTAAAATCATATTTATAGTTTCCCAAAATTTGGCTTAAAGAGCCATTAGGCGAGGTAAGTCGGGCTCGCCGAGTGGTTCGGCGAACCGCCCTTTGCTCACTTCTATCGCCATTTTGCATTGGTTCTTAGCATCCTCAAGTCCTGTAACTTTGGGCGATCCATTTTGTCATCGCGGAACCGATCGGTGATTCGCCGACTGCCCATTTCTGTCGCCGATTTGGTTTCTTCCCTCAGGGCTTGGTACACTGGAACTTTAGGCGGTCTGAAGAGCCACTCGGCGGTTCGTCGAGTGGTCTTGGCGATCACTAAGATTTCTCTTCTCCACTTCTTCTGCTTTTTCATTTCCTTTTTGCCTGTTAGTGTCCTTGCTTAGCTCCTTAGTCCACATACCTGAACATCAAGGGTTTAACATCAGTTTATAGCATAAATTAGGCATTTGAGGACACTAAAATATCAAAAAAAAATATCTCTAAATGAGTCCAAATCTTGGACTCATCAACACCCCCAACTTAAACTTTTTCTTGTCCTCAAGTAAAACTCAAGATCAGCAGTTCAATAAGGATGTCTACAAATAGTGCTGCATAAGACTAAACATAAATGAAAACAACAAGGTTTAAATTACTGATACAATGATCAATTGTGCATCAAAGATTCAAATTGTGACTCACCATTATCAAAGATGCTCAAGTTTACAATGCTTGCTTTACATGCAAGTTCAAGCTCAACAAAGGTACTCAAATGCCCTCTGAACAAAGATGATTCCATATTCACACAAAATTTCTCAACAATTTAAAGTTCCAGAATCACATGCAACTCTCACACTCACAAAGATGAACACATGCATGACTTCACCCATAGGTTTACCCTTATTTTCCAATAAACATTCGTTTCAGCTTGCTCAAGATCAACAAGGTCTTTTCAAGGCTTGTAATGAGGTTGAGTGTAAAGGTATGGTCACTTAGGCTTAGTGGCTTCTACCTTTATGAAGTATGGTCTGAACATCACTTTCCTCCTTTTCTTTAACATTTCAAACATGCTCACAATCCACCCCATTATTCAACTTCATATGAACCCCAGGATTACCCCACTTCTTTTGCAATTTTCACTACTTTATTGCACAACTCTTTTGGTCATTTTCTTTTCTTTCATCTTTTTCATTCTTTTTCTTTTCTTTTTTTATGGAGGGGTTCAATCTTTTTTTTCAAATCAATCACAACAAGGGAGAATTTCTCACACTTTTTGACTTTCCTTCTCTTTCCACCACACCCCAACTTAGGCTTTTGGCCTAAGTTGGTTATTCAAACAAACCACACTTCATAAAAATTATGGGTGAATGGATAAAGAGAGGTCACAATTGCTCAAGTTTCTTACAATAAAAGGGATAAGGTTCAAAAGGTGCCAAGTAAGGTTCCCACATCTCACAAGGTTGACCAAAAAAGAGGTATATTGCCAATTTGGTTCACTCTTCAAAATACTTGCCTAAGATCATTTCAAGAGTTTGCATCACTCAATCAACCGGACCAACAGGAAAAATTCTAGGTGTCATCACACACAATGTTCAAAGTAATCTCATCGCACAAGGCATTGGTACCAATATCAAACAAGACTCCACACTTTCTAGCTAGCGTGTAATGTTCATTACAAGAGACTCATTCGACAACCGGCTAGTCACAACGAGATGCTAAAAGTTCACATATTGCCTATGTAACTTCGTTTGCCTCATCGTAGCTGTACATTCATTTCATTCAATTAGGAGCACTATTCAAGTCATCGGTATTGACCACAACCGACACTCAAATTTGCATAAGAACAGTCAAAATCACACACAAAAGAGGTGGCAAAATTATTAAATTTAGGTGTTCAAAACCAATTTCATTCAAAATAATGGGCCACAAGCTAAAGCATCCACACATAATTCAATAATCAAAATGTATATATTAAAGCCCAATATTCACAAAACAAGAGGTAGGTATGGAGATACCTCACCCCACCCAACAAAAAGAAGTAGTTGTCCTCAAATGCAACTAAAACACGAAAACAGTCAATAAAACAACAGAGAAGGAGGTAAAAATCATCCTTCCAGGCTAGGCCTGGGGTGACGTCTTCATCTCAGTCACTCCATTTGTCGGGGCATCAATGCCCGGGGCACACTCTCAAGTTAGGCATCGATGCTCGGTGTCTCATCAGCCTTGGCTCCATTGGAGCCTGCCACAGAAATATCCGTCAAGGAGGCCTGTCTAGCTGTCTCGAACATGGCACCCTCTAGATTAGCCAGGTCCTCATAAACAGCCTCATCTCACACCTCAAGTTGCTCCTCATCTGTCTCGGCCTCAGACTCAGCAGCCGCAACATCAACCCTAGTATCATATCCGATGGTAGCCGGAGATACCTCAGCACAGGCTGGAACATCAACACTCAAATCATCTGGGATCTCTACCATCCCAAATGGTGAAGTAAAGTTTGTGGACTTCAGCTGGTCCATATCCTTCCTCAACCCAATAACATCGGCCTTCAAGGCCATCACCTCCTCAGAAACTCTCTGTCCTCGCTCACACACTACCACTCTCATTGTGAGGGCATCAATAGAAGCCTGGAGAGGTGTCAATGCAGTTGTGATAGCTCGCTCGATCATCCAGGGAACCTTGGCCTCTAGCTGGGAAGCACGTACATCGACAGAATGGGCTAGGTGCCCCATCTTGAGAAGGATGTCTTGAGTGATCAGAGGTCTAGATGTAGAAGTGCCAGCAGCAGACCTAGTGGGTGGGGGGGCAGAGGAGGTACCCGGAGTGCTAGAAGGATGTAGCTAGAGGTAAATGAAGTCCCAGAGGCCGGAGTAGGCAAGGTTGCCTCTGCAGGTTTTGTATCAACATCAATCTCTGGGGATGTGTCTACCGGAGCTTCTCTCCTTCTATCAGCCTCGTCCCGTGTGTACTCAGCCTCTATGCACCAGATGTCAGTGGAAGATGTGGGAGTAACCTCAACATCCTTCTTCTCATCACGAGGAACTCCTGCCCGACGACACAACTCTGTGATCAGTACTTGAAAAGGAAGGGATGTCTGGCGCTATTTGGCTCTCATGGTCCTCTCATGCTCGATAATAAGTCCCAAATTCAGTCGCTTCCTGGCTATGATAGACCCAAGGCAAGTCGCCTTTGGATGGCGGAGAATGGACTCATTCTGTGACGGCATGATTGTGCTGCTGATGAAGCCAAACCAGTACCGCGCTGCTATATTTAGGTCCCTCTTTTCTATTGGCGCTCCGGCCTCAATCCACCTTGGGGTGGTGTCAGAAATAAAGGGGGCTAGCCAACCCTTCAGGTCATCCAGAGTCTTCGTAGTGATCATACCCTGGTACTCGTGCTCAATGTTTGTAGCACTCTCAAATACAATGTTGATCTCATTGTTGCTGCATCTCACTTGCTTCCTTCGGACCATCCAGACTCCACTGGTCTGAAGGCACTGGCCTTCTTCTTCCCCTGGGGTACCAGATCACTGTAGGTTGAGTAGAATTCCTGGACCCGGGTGGGAATATATGGGCCACAGGGCCTGGTGAAAATCTCAAACTTGTAGAACTTAAGGGTGTCCCACACATTTGGATGCCTGTCCACTACACCATCCGTGGATAATCTCTTTTCCTCCAACATGGTCCTCAATCCCTCGGCCTTTAACCGATTGAGTGATCAAGGAGGAGGACCCTGAACTGGTGGTGTTGGAACCACTGTCTATGCTGGAGATGGCACTGAATATGAAGCAGGAGGGGTCGGCTCTGAAATCCTAGACGGATCATGGCGAGATTTTGAGTGTAATTCTGCTTGCCGGGCCTATAACAGCTGGTCGTCCTCATGCTTAGAGAATGAATCCTGAGAATCAGATGACTCTCTCTCACTGCCGGAGTTGTACTCCGGTGTCTCAACTATGGGCGTTTTGCACTTTACTTTGCCTCCCTTCGGAGGTAACTTCTTGCCCCTTGCGCTGGAAGCAGGTGCTTCCTCATTTATCACAATCCCCTGTGCCCGCTTTCTGGGCGGCATGCCACTATCATCCAAGTTTTTTCTAGCCATTCCTGCAAAACACATAGAAAATGTTAGAAAAAGGTCAAGAAAAATGCAGAAAATTAGGTTGCAGAAAGACTCATCGAATCAGTCACCGAGTCACTTAGGTGAGCAAGATCGGGCTCGCCGAAAGTACTAGCAAGAAATATTTCTAAAATCAAGACAGGTCGGCGATGTTCAGGGCCATTCGGCAAATCACCAACACCAATCGGCGAGCTAAAAGTAGCCCGCTGAAAATTACAGTGTATTTTAAGGGTTAAGGGCGCAGAAAGGGCAATCAAGAAGACCTTTTGGTGATCAAAGACATCTCATCGAAAGTTACAGATGAATACTTAACTAAGAATCAAAATTAAGGGCGACCTGAAGGGACTTCGGCGAGCTCGACGTAGCTCGCCAAACAGTCCAACGTGCCAGTTCTCAACCCCAAGTTTCAAAATCAAGCCCGCAGCCCCCGAATTCAAAATCAAACACAGACACCATGCAATTAATCCTAGACCCATACTACTCATGCCCTCGGGGTAATCAGACTTCCCCCGATTTGGCCAAAATTTGTCATTTGACGACTTTTGCCCTTAAGAATGATGTCAAACGCTCCATCATTAGGCAAATCACGTCATTTAGCATAATTCGGGGCTACTTAGACTTCACCCCACTAGACCCAGCACAATTAAACCATAACCCAACAATTTAGAACTGATTTTAACAAACAAGACACGGGAATCAAGCACTTTAAGCATTACGGCACACATTTCAACAAAATACGGGCAATCCAATACATTAAGCAGGATTAAAGAAATTACCCAACATCAAATAACACCAAATTTACCTATTGCATTCAAGTTCAACCACAAGCTTAAAGCATGGGGTTCGAAAAACCAACATGTATGCCAAGTTTAGAAGTTGAAAAGCTAGGCGGCAAAGTTTTCCAATTCCGAGCATGATTTCACACAAGAAATGCGCGTAAAAGCAATAAAAATGAAAGATCAAATGGTGGGTGAGAGGGTACGAGAGTTAGAAACGAGAGAAAGTGAAGGATTTTGAAATTTTAAACCGTTTGGCCTTTAAAACCTTTTAGTTCGCGGCACCTTCGGTGGAGTAAGTATTTTCCTCGCCGAATCACTCGACAATGCACCAAGTGGTATTTTTCTTGATTGGCTAGGAAGTTCACTTCCTCATTGTACATTGCTTCAAATTGTGCTTCATCGGGGTTTACTCCACCAACACCCATAGCATTAACACTCTTTGTACCAACACCCATGACATTTTTAGCTAAGAGATCCAGCTGGGTCATCATTTTTGCCATGTTTTGGTCTCTCTCTTGATCTTTTTTGATCTGTTCTTTTTTCATTCTAAACGTGAGAGGAGACACTTGATCTTCATGAATGTACCATGCCCTATTAATCTTGGTCATGCAATCAAGGAGTTAGGACGCTACTTCATAGGGCTGTTGCATTATACCACCAGGAGATAGTTGATCAGCCACTCCTTTGTTCACCTAATCAAGACTATGATAGAAGTGTTGCAGCATCACATTATTTGGAAGTCCATGAGTTGGGCACTGAAGCACTAGCTTCTTAAATCTCAGCCATGTCTCATGGTTTGGCTCACCTTCCAAGCATTTGAAACCTTGGATGCCATCTCTTAGAGTCATTATCTTTGATGGGGGAAAGAACCTCACTTGGAATGCTGTGATAAGCTCATCCCAAGAGGTGATGGAATCCCTTGGTAACTCAACCAACCATTTAGTAGCTTCACCCATCAAGGAGAATGGAAACAACATGAGGCAGACTGATTCTTGTGATATGTTCTTAAAAGAGAACGGACCACAGACATCCACAAAGTTCCTAATATGCTCATTGGGATCCTCATGAGCCAGCCTCCCAAATAAACCTTTAAGTTGTAGGAGCTGAATCATTGTGCTAGTATTGTGGAAAACAGCGTTTCCTTCCGCTGGAGGTAGACGAATTGCACCAGCACCACCCAATTGAATTGAGTCATTAACATCGTTAAGATTTTCAATGTCATCTTGGTGCCCCACTTGGCTACCATTACTTCCGTTTACACTCATCTCTTCCGCTGTTCATCACAAACAACAAAAACAAAAATACAAATTAAGTCGATTCCACTATAACACGAAAAGAACACAATTTAACTTCAATAATAGAATATCAACAAGCACCACTCCCCGGCAGCGGCACCATTTTTATTAACGTTGCAAGCACACCGCATCCAATTCTATATACAAACGATCGTTAAGCGGTGTAAAACCCAACAAAGAGTTCGGGTCGAACCCACAGGGAATGGTACGTATCTAAAATTTAGTTAAGAAGTACAAATGTGTTCTAAACTGTTGTAGGAATAAAATGATCGAAAACATACAATTAAATCAAAAAGGGTAACAACTAATGTCAGATGGGGGTTTTGGTTTTGCAGTGAACAGTTGAATCAACAATGAAAATAGAGCAAAATAACAATATGGAGAGGAGTTCTTGGATGTGATCGATTATAAGATAATTATGCTATATGGGTAATTGAAATCTAACGATGATTTGTTGAAACACTATGGGTAGGCTGGACTTTAAATGCAATAGTTTTCTTTCAAATAACTATTACAATTCAAGTGATTTCTTTCGAACATCAACAAGCTTAATAAGATAACCAGCCCACAACCTTAATACATCCACTCTCTTGAGCAAGATGGGTAGGATTGAATTTAAGATCTCTCGAGCTGAACCCATATTAACCCAATACCCACAAATCATTAACCAAAAGCTTTGGTCCCAAAACCTCTTTCTCAAGCAAGCTAAGAACTCAAAATTAGAATTACATTTGCAACTACAATTCATAAATTAACACTCAGATAATGATTAAACCTACATTAAAACAACAATTTTATCATCAAACAACAATACCCATATGATAATTAAATAATAAACACATGATCACACCCCAAGAATTAGGTTTTAGCTACACATCATAAAAATAGAGAAACGATTACCAAATGCATTAGCCATGATCTGGGTAAGGGTGTGCAAGCCTTTACAATGATTTCTAAGAATGAAATTCAAATACCCACTTTCCAAATCCTCCAAAATTATACCATTCCAACTGAAAAATCAAGAGAAAACTCTAAGTCTAGAATGGGAACTCTGGAAAAGAACTGGAAGCGGAACTCCCCTTAAAAATCACATTTAAAATCAAATTTATAGTTTCCCAAAATTTGGCCTGAAGAGCCATTAGGCGAGGTAAGTCGGGCTAGCCGAGTGGTTCGGTGAACCACCCTTTTCTCTCTTCCATCGCCATTTTGCCTTGGTTCTTAGCATCCTCAAGTCCTATACCTTTAGGTGATCCATTTTGTCATCGCGGAACCGATCAGCGATTCATCGACTGCCCATTTCTATCACCGATTTGGTGTCTTCCCTCAGGGCTTGGCACGCTGGAACTTTAGGCTGTCTGAAGAGCCACTCGGTAGTTCGCTGAGTGGTCTTGGCGATCACCAAGATTGCTCCTCCACTTTTTCATCTTGTTCAGTTTCTTTTTGCATCATAGTGTCCTTGCTTTGATCCTTAGTCCACATACCTGAAAATCAAGGATTTAACATCAGTTTATAGCATAAATTAGGCATTTGAGGACACTAAAACTATCAAAACAAAGGCCTAAATGAGTCCAAATCTTAGACTCATCAGCGGTGAGTATGGGTAGTCTAGCTTTCTTGGGTGTATCCAAGCGACCTTTGGGTAAGGAAATACGAACCTTGGAGTCTAAGTTCATGCAGTTGGGCATCTCAGAGAGAGGTGGGGTGTTAGCTAGCATTGAGGTTAGGGCCACAGTCGTTGAGGAGAACAAGGCCAAATAGTTTGAGGATGAGAATTTGAATGAGCTTAGAAAGAAGACAACGTCTGGTAAGGCTCAAGATATGGTTCTTGATGCAAGGGGTGTGCTCAGTTTTAAAGGAAGGATTTGTGTCCCCCGAGTGGACGACTTGATTCAGAATTTTTTGACAGAATCCCATGGTTCGCGGTATTCCATTCATCTGGGTGTGACCAAGATGTACTAAGACTTGAAGCGACTTTATTGGTGGCCTGGCATGAAGAAAGATATAGCGGAGTTCGTGGCTAAGTGCCAAAGCTGCCAACAAGTAAAATATGAACACCAAAGGCCTGCAGGTTTGCTTCAGAGAATGTCAATTCCAGAATGGGAGTGAGAAAGGATAGCCATGGATTTCGTGGTTGGGCTTCCCAAGACTTTGGGGAAGTTTGATTCTATTTGGGTAGTGGTTTACAGATTGACTAAGTCAGCACATTGTATTCCAGTCAGAATAGACTATAATGCTCAGCAGTTGGCTAAGGTTTATGTGAAAGAGATAGTGAGGCTGCATGGGGTTCCCCTTTCTATCATCTCAGACCGTGGTACGCAGTTCACATCCAAGTTTTGGAGGAAATGTTGAGGGCATGTGTGATCGACTTTGGAGGACATTGGGATAAGTTCCTACCCTTGTGTGAGTTCTCTTATAATAATAGTTACCACTCTAGCATTGATATGGCACCATTTGAGGCACTTTATGGGAGAGGATGTAGATCACCCATAGGATGGTTTGAGGCTGGAGATGTGAAACCTTTAGGGGTTGACTTGGTGAAGGATGCTCAGGATAAGGTAAGAAGCATCCAAACTAAGCTTCTAGCAGCCCAAAGTCGACAGAAAAAATATGCAGACCACAAGGTTACAGACATGGCATTTCAGAATAGTGAGAAGGTTCTTCTTAAGGTGTCACCCATTAAAGGGGTGATGAGATTCGGCAAGAAGGGCAAGCTTAGTCCTCGATACATTGGACCATTTGAAGTTCTTAACTGTGTAGAGCCAGTGGCCTATAGATTGGCTCTACCTCCAAACTTATCTGGAGTTCATCTGGTATCATTTGTCCATGTTGAAGAGATATCATGGTGACGGGGATTACATCATAAAATGGGACTCAGTTTTGTTAGACAAAGACCTCATGTATAAGGAGGAACCGATGGCAATTCTTGATCGTGATATCCAGAAGCTGAGGACCAAGGAGATAAAGTTTGTGAAGGTGTAATGGAAACATCCTCCAGTGGAGGAAGCTACTTGGCAAACCGAGAGGGATATGCGAGACAAGTATCCCCAGTTATTCAATGATTCAGGTACTACTCTACCCTTACTTTAGCCAGTCTTTCCTAGTTGATCACTCTGGGACAAGTGATGGGTAAATTAGTATCTATTGTAACGACCTGATTCCGATGTTAGGGAAAAACCAATGGGGAAAGAATTTAGGTCAGAAAACTTTTGGGTAGTAACTTGGAAATTCCTAGCCTAGTCCAGATTTGGATGAAATCTGGGTCACGTGAGGTCTAGAGAAATATGGTAATGAATGAGAGATATAATTATGTTTTTATCACATGAGTAGATATCTAAGACGTTAAGGAGACCGTACGACTTTACAGAATCGAATTCGGGCAAGTAGAACTCTCGAAACTGATCTTAGCGTGAACGAGTTGTTTTTGAATGTCATAGGTTGAAGGTGTGTTGTGAAATGAGAGTTTGGAACTCAAATTTCGACTCAATGTTTCCGTGCAAGCTGCCAGGGCAGAAATTATCCCGCCAGGGCGGGGCCACCAAGGCGGGACAGTCGCGACTTAAGTCGGAAATAAACCCCAAAAACGTCATTATTCTACAAACTTTGTTCTTAAGAGTTAGGAGACGACCCAAGGCAATTTCTTGACAGTTTTCCACGACTGTTGATGCTAAAGGTAAGAAATTTACTCCTCGAATCTATTTTTCGATCCGTAGAACGTAAATTTATTGGTATTTATCGTTGGGGGAGGGTTTAGCCTGAAGTTGATGGTGGGAAAAAGCCCTACCTGCACCTTAGGATCATGGGTTTTGTCTTGGGTTATTGGGTTTGATATAATTCGTGTGAATTAGACCTTAATTATTGATCCTTGGGTTAAATTATGCATTTGTAGACCACGAACAAGCGGAAAGAATCCGGAAAGGGAAGATTCAGGTTACTTAGAGGGATTCAGGCTTGGTTTCGAGGTAGGTGATGGTTTGATTTCATGTTTGTGTGATGTATGTTAGTATTTGCTTCATTGTAATACATGTATGTATGCGAATGTTGCACTATTGATCACACCAAATGTAAATGAGTATGAATGAATGATTATAAGCCATGAATCAACACTTGATTGTATGATTATGAGAATGTACATTCTGATTTTGATTGTGGCATGTTGAATGGATCGGGTGTCACGTTCCGACACACTAACTGGGATCGGATGTCACGTACCGATATATATTTGAATCCGGTGTCACGTTTCGACACACTAACTTGGATCGCGTATCACGACACACTAACAGTTTTGGTATGGGTTTCATGAGAGGATCATTGAATTTTCATATGTATGCGTATTGTTGAGAATGTGGAATTGTACATTGCTCCTGAAATTATAACTGATATTGTATATGTTCGGTAAATGCGTGTTTACTATGTTGTGACTGTTTATACATATGTTTCACTTACTGGAATAGCTATGTGATCCTACCAGTACACTGTGGTTGCGTACTGATTCTACACTTGCTCCTTCTTTGTTGAGTACAGGGCATCTTCAAGCGGCTACGGACAGACTTCGTTTAGGAGATCAGTGACCAAGATCGGATTCAAGGGTGAGCTAGTTCTTTCAGGCTGCCATGGGTCCTTTATGTTTTAGTCCACTCTTTTCGGACTCAGACTTTCTAGTTAGATTTACTCGTATGTTTAGTTTGGGTTGTACCCATTTTCCCTAGACTTGTTGAACTTTTGATATTTTGATTCATTAAATTTCAGATTCTAGGGGTGTTTTCTGCAATGTTTTAGTAAAGATTAGTTAGACTTTCGGAGTTTATGGGATCTCCACTTTATTTCTGCATTTAAACCTGCTTCCGTATCTTTAAATGTTTAGTTTTGGGGTAAGTTGGTTAGTCGTAATGGTTCTCCCACCGGAGGGTTAGTGTGGGTGCCAATCACGACTGTCTGGGTCGTGACAGTGTGTCAATCAAAATTAACAAGTAAATCACACATAAGCATGAAAATGCATCAAATCAGAATAATCGATCTCTCACCAGACCCATTTCCCATCAACACAATATCACTGGCCAGAATCATTTTCCATTGGCTTTATATTAAATAACTTGCGGAACCATTTGCCATGTGCACAATATTACTAGCCGGAATTATTTTTCATCAACTTTATGTCAAGTCACTAGCTAGAACCAATTCCCATCGGCCTTAATATCAATTCACTAGTCAGCAATGACCTCAGCATCATAAGCATCACAAAACACATCACAGTGCTCAATAATCAATGCATACAAGTAATATCATACCACATGGAAGAAACAACAATTCATACAATTCAAGTGCACAACAATGCTATCAAACATTTCATCAATCAAACAATAAGGATCACAACAACACAATTCACACTATCATGTTCATCACATAGCCTTTTCATTTCAAACCCTTTTTATTTATTAAGTAGGCGTTTGGCCATGCGATACCATATCATGATATGGAATCGTGAGATGGAATCAGCATTTGGACATGCGATTTTACGCTGATTCCATCCCATGATTCCATATCATGAGATGTTATTACATATTCTCCAAAACCATGATATGGAAATTCCATAACATGATTTGAGATATTTTAATACAAAAATTGATCCACAAGTTTATATTTTCTTAAAACAACCCCACATTCATATCTACTAACCATTTATTTCATATGTAAAAAATATTTATGATCACATCATTACTTTTTAAAATTTATTATTCTCACTGACATAAAATTTATTATTCTCACCAACATATAGTCACTTTAACTCACACCAACCGATTGTTGAGTAATAAATTTGTTCTCTTCATTTACTCCAACACCTAATTTATTATTTCTACAAAGGACTACGCTATCATTTGTAAGATTACAGAGGAAGTGAAAGAGAGCCTCGAAATGCCAAAGAACTGTTTAATTATAGGCATTCATCTCTGCGCAATGTGATTGAACGGACTTTTGGATCTTGGAAAAATAGATTTAGAATACTGAAACACGGCATGAACCATTATGATATTGATACACAAGTGAAAATTGTCATAGCTTGTGCAGTGTTACATAATTATTTGCGAGAATATCAAAGGACTGATGAAATATTTATGGTCTAAGAGCATGAAAATATAGTTGCGGATGATATTGACCAACGAATGGCTCAAAGTAACAATGTTGGTTCGTCTTCTCGGTCACATGATCGAGAAATGTAAGTTCAAGATGAGGAAATTGTCCGTACTATGTGGGAGGATTATATTAAAGACTATTACACTACAATTTATGTTCAATTTTTTTATTGAATTAAAGTTAGATGAAACAATTACTTAAGTGGAGACCAAATAGCTTTATAATAACTTATTATGCGATTTTATAATTTTTTGTTTATTTGGTAAGATTGAATAACCAATTGGGGCTATTTTAATAGTTTTACAACTTATGAGATTCTTATGTTTATGAGAAAATATACCACCCAAAAATTCAATATCTCATGTCCAAACAAAACTTCAATTTCATCTCATAATTCCATATTATGATATTATATTTCGATTCCATATCATTATACCATATCACATGGATTTATCAACTCAAAAATTAACCCTTCACTTCATCCCTGTTACTCCCAACACACAAATAATAAAGGGAATACATGAGTTCTACTAGAATACAAGGTTTAGGAGATCACTTGCCTTAAGTGAAACAATTAATAACTCCAAGAGTTGAGTCTTCCCCTTCTGAATCACTTCTGAAGCCATACAATCTATAACAATCAAGTATTCCCAATAAATCTCCGGGAACAATAATACCCACATCAATTACTTTTAAAAAATGAGTCAATCAACTCAAAACCCAATTCCAAAAAAAGGTTTGAGTCCGAAATTTAATGCTTTAAGACTCTATTCAAAGATTTAGGAACTCATTGGAGAAAATTATTTTGAAAAAAGACTCAAAAACAATTCAAAATCTCCATTTTGGTTGAAAACGTGAGTTCTTGAAAATCCTTGCCATTTACCAATCAAAATCTCAAATTTTTATGTTAGAATTAACAAATGACCAAAGGAAATGAAGGTTTAGGATCATGAAAGTTTACCCAATTGATTTAGCACAAGAAATCATTTTCAAAATCGCCACCAAGGGTTTCCCAAGCTCAAAAATGGAAAATGGGGTGTAAACCCTAAAAATGGCAACCAAAAACCCTTCCATGTATCACAAAAGCGACCAGGGGTTCGCGTCTTGCTGAAATAAAGCATATTTTGCTAAAGCGAAGTTTGCTTATGCGGCAGTCCCTTCGCTTCCGCAAAAGTGAGGCTTGTAGCACCAGAAAACACAGCCAAGACCAAAACATCAAATCTACCATTGAGATTCGTTCGGAACCCCATGAACACAAGCCATAGATGAATATTGATTGTATTCAAAGTTCCAGACTCAATGGAACAGTCAAAACATGAATCTGAGGTCTCCTTGACCTAACATCCATGAAAATGACAAGAAATTAACTCAACGCCTAAATGACTAAAACAAGCTCGGGACCTCTCAAAAATCAAGCAAGACCAAACCTAGGCCTAAAATCATCCCCCTAATCCAAAGACACTCTCGAAATTCCGATCCGAGCAACTAAACCCCGAATGTTTCCAAAATCAACACAAAGGCCAAATTTCCATAATTTCACAACTTAGAACCTCAAATCCTCAAAAAGACTCTGAATCCGAAGACGACAACTCTCACAACTCAGATTCCACATTCCAAGATTGATGGAATCGACATAATTCCATTCCGACACTCGAAACATCAAAAGAACCACTTTAAAGCAACCTAGCCTTCCAAAAGCACTTACCAAATTCTCAACTAACTCAAAGTTCGAAGTAACTTTTCAAATCAATCATAAATTCATGGAACTTTCAAAAAATGACCTACCGGGTCATTTCAATTCATGACTATATAAAAGCTACTATATTCTCTAAAAGAAGCATATCAAATATTTCACAAATTGATGAAATATTCTTAAAGAGATCAAAATGAATAATGCTAATTCGAGAAATATTCCACAAACGGCCATCGAATTATGGATAAATATCTTATGAGAGAAGAATCAAGGGAGAAACAGAATTATAACTACAATGTTTATCAATAAATTTATGCTTCTTCATATTCTATTTGTGTTTACAATTCTTCTTTTTTTTTACTTTGAAATTTGTTGCAAACAAAGGGACAAAGAGGAGGGTCTTATAGTTTCTTTGAAGAGGACGTCCTATAGATAAAAACAATTCAAAACTAATATACAGAAAGCTTGTAAATAACTTACTATAGTTGTTTATCATTAAATTTCAAAATTTTAAATTTAGATTTAACCATTTAATAACCAACTAAAAACTTAAATTTAATTTAGAAAGTCAACTTTCTTGTATGATTACAAATTATTTTGTTTCTATATGATTTTTCTAGTCAAAAGTATATAATCCTTAAATTTGTTTCCTTATCGATCTTCCTATGCTTTCAATTGCTAACCAAACTTGTTCTTGATGCAACTTTCCAATTTTAATAGGTTAAATTTTTGGAAATATTACCTAAATACCCATCTTATTTTATCATAATTTTTAAAACTTTCTAACATTTAAAAAAAATTCAGATGATACATCTCTCACCTCTCAGATACATCACTCTCCTCTCGTTGATACATCCATGTCCCCCTATCGGATGCATACCTCCCCTCTCGGATACATCTCTCACAATTGTATGTGGATGTCTGTTGATGTTTCTGGATGTCTACTCATGTATATGGATGTCCTATTCTCTCTCTTGTACATCCCTTCTCTCTCGGATACATCCCTTACTTATGAATCTGGGTATTTGCTAATGTATTCAGAAGTCCAGTGATATATCCGGAAGTCCAGTTATGTATCGGAAATCCATAAATTTTAAGGGATTTTTGTAAAGTGGAAAAGAGTAGGGAAATAATGTAAATGGCTCTTAACACTATGAGATTTCAGTAATTATACTATTTTTTTAACATATTATTCTAATTTAATGTTCTTATTTCATGACAGAATTACTATATTATTTCTGATTTTAATTGTTTTTTTTATAGTTTCTTTGTATAGAGAAGTCCTTCTATAATTGTGTTTGTTTTCAAGTCATAATCTATAAGACATAATGATCTTGGGCATACTTATATGCCCATTTACTACGATTTTCCTGTATTTATCATATGTTTTGAGAGCATTCCCTATTCTAATTGATATGTTTAGATAATTATTACGATGATTATGACTTCATCGGTTTGGTGGGTTTGATTTTTCTTTGGCGATTGATGGGTTTTGTTGGTTGGTAGTTGAAGAATGGTGGTTAGAAAAAACTTTGGGGAAGAAACAACGGAGGATTTGAGGATTTTTGTGGGGAAGAAGGTGAAAAGAACAAGAAAATTTTGAGAGTTGAGTGAATTTGAGAGAAAGGGGGCGGCGGTTAGGGTTTGGGATTGAGAGAAAGTAAGGTTTAATTTTGGTAGGTATATGATTTAAGGTGGAATTTTTAGTTGGTCCCATGAATTTTTGAAAAAAATTTGGAAGAAGGGGAGACGGGCACGAGGCATCGCCAGTACGGCCGAAATGGGTTGCAGTAACATGGCATCTCCCATGGTGTGACTGGCCAGCCCCTATCCAAGGTTGTAGTTGTTGCACGCATAGTACGGTGCGCTCGGCCAGTCGCACATCCATTTGGTCAACTTTTTCATCCAACTTCTCTTCCTTTTGTGTGGTACACCTTCAAATTCTTACGCATCAACCAAATTACGTTAAAAATAATGGTGGGTTTCCTCCCACCCAGTGCCTTAGTTTTGGTCGTGGCATGACTCATCTTTTTGTATTTTTCTCATTTTGTCTTCTTCTTTTTTTGAATAGTTCCTAACTAATAAAAGCTATTGAAATTTAACTAAATCCTACCAAAGAAAAGAAATAAAAATACAAAATAACAAAAAATAACTAATTATTACAGAATTTCACAGGTTGCCTCCAGGGGAGCGCCTGGTTTAACATCGCGGCTCGACTTAACTTTGGATCATTCATCATTTAGCTCAATAGCTTCTCGATCTCGATCCGCATTTTTACCAAAATAGTGCTTGACCCGTTGCCCTTTCACCAAGAACGTTGTTGCATCTTTTCCTTTAAGTTCTACCGCACAATGTTGCATCATCCTCAACACTTGGAAGGGCCCACTCCATTTAGACCTTAGTATTCTGGGGAATAATCTAAGTCTAGAGTTGAAGAGTAATACATTTTGTCCTGGAGAAAAAGTGTGAGGTACAATGTGCTTGTCATTCCATCTCTTTGTCTTCTCTTTGTACAACATAGCATTCTCGTAAGCATGGATCCTGAACTCCTCAAGTTCGTGCACTCGTCCTATTATTTTCCTACCAGCTAGCTCTAGGTCAAAATTTAACTTCTTTATCACCCAATACGATTGATGCTCTAACTCTGCCGTAAGATGAAACGCTTTCCAAGCACCATGTGATAGGGAGAAGTCACTATGGGTGTTTTATATGCTGTCCTATACATCCATAAAGCATCATCAAGTTTCCCAGACCAATCTTTTCATTGAGCATTCGTTGTTTTCTGTAAGATTAGCTTTGCCTCTCAATTCGACAATTCAACTTGGACACTAGTTTGTGGGTGGTATGTTGTAGCTACCTTATGACGTATACCATACTTAGCCAGAAAATTCTTCACTAAATGGTTAATGAAGTGCTTGCCTCCATCACTTATGATCCCCCTTGGAGTACCAAAACGAGTGAAAATATGCTTCTTTATGAATTTAATCACCACCTTTGAATCATTCACGGGAAGAGCTATAACCTTGACCCATTTGGACACATAATCAACCGTCACTAGAATGTATGGGTTTCCATCAGATGGTGGGATGGGACCCATGATGTCAATACCCCACACATCAACGATTTCTACCTCAAGAATATTGTTGAGTGGCATCTCATGTCTTCTAGATATAGTGCCCAATTTTTGACACCGATCACATTCTTTCACATAAGCTATAGAGTCTTTGAATAAAGAGGGCCAAAAGAAGCGAAATTGCAATACCTTGCGAGTCGTGAGCTCTCCTCCATAATTCCCTCCATAAGGACTTGCATAACAACTCTCGAGCACTTGCTTGACCTCGTTTTCTAGAATGCATCTTCTCACAACTTGATCCACTCCTTGTTTAAACAAGAATCATTCATCCCAGATGTAAAATTTAGTGTCATGCTTCAGCTTCTTTCTTTTTTTGATTATTTGAACCAGGTGGGAACACTCCACACACTAATAGATTTACTATATCAGCATACCACGACACTTGGGAGATGTCTCAGGTCATCAACTACTCATCCGGAAACTTTTCATGTATTTGTTTCTCTTCATGCACATGAGAGAAGTCTTCTCACTTGGAAAGATGATCAACTATTTGATTCTATGGACCTTTTTGGTCTTTGATTTCAATTAAGTTCCGCTCTAGCACCTTAAATGCTTTAACACAATTTTCATCGAACTCAAATTTCACTTTTTCACCAAGAGATAGCACATAAGTCTAGCAATCTGGCAGCCAATTATTTCTCAACTCTAACCATTCTTGAATAAGTTAATAGACCTCTTGTTTTCATCTCATCTGCAAGTTTCAAGAAACATCAAATATTCATACATAGTAGGTCATAGCATCCACGACGATGTCCTTCAATAAAATCTTTGATAAACTCCGCTCTAGTTAAAGTACACATTTTGCCAGAAACTAAACATAATGAAATGATCTTCCTTTGCCAAGAAAATGAATTTATTTTAGAACTATAATGAAATAAGAAAGAGCGGAATATTCATATTATGACAATTTGGAACAAAAATGTAACGTAATATGAAAACAAAGATGAGATAAATAATATTATCTACAAGGAGATCAAGAGTTTGCATAGTCCATTCATCATCAAAGTCTAATTTCAATATCAAAGATTGGTTCATGTTGTAGCCTTATTTGTTCTTCAGCTATTGCTCTCCATCTAACAATAGATTTGGCCAAGCTGTTTCCAATAGAGAATTCTAAATTCTCTTTGGACTCAATATAAAGTTTATGTATGTTTAGAACAAAATATATATCCATCATCCTGTTCAACAAATTGTGTATCATCAGGAGCAGGTGTGGTAACTTTTCAGCAGCTATATCATCATCGGTGAATTCACTTTGAAAATCCTCGACATCATTTATTTCACACCCATTTCTGCTATCAACGACTGTATAGGAAACTTCTTCATCCTATGCTGAGAATCTTTTGGGTGCGCCTATTATATTATCAATAGTCTTAAGTTAGAAAAATAAATAACATAGATCTAAACTATATCTAGAAGAAAAAAAAAATATATATATATATATATATATAACTCACTGCAAGGTACTGCTTCCAGATATCATCTTCAACATCAACTTTTCGAGTTTCTTCATTTCAGCCAGTCCCTTAATGAATATTATCTCATGTCCAAACAAAGATACATAACATATTCAAACAGCCAAATAGCGATAGAAATGTACATTTTTATTCTATATGGCGATACACTATTACAAAGATTCATATTCATAGAAGTGTAAAAAAAAGTCCATCTTTTGGTTGCAACTATAATCTATCTTTTTCCTTATAGAGAAGAATTGAGATGGAAGAAGCAAGACTGGAGCAGTTTTTATCCTTTAAACTACTTCAAAATATGGATAGATATTTTGGCTTGGAATTAGCAAAAATGATTTTTTTATAGATATTTTTTCTTGGAATTAGCAAAAATATTTTTTTCTACTTTTACGACTTACACTTTTCTGTAGTTAACTGCAAATATTTCCAATAACAAAAAATTTCATGTCTTAAACATGCTAACCTTATGTGTTCTTTTGAACTAGGGAAGAAAATTGTTTTTATCCGTTATAACATGGATGAACTAAGAAATAATTTAAGCATTGAAGAGAATATTGGGTGCTATTGAACTATAGGTTACCAAAGATTCTGAACTTCTCTTTTAAATAGGAAGCAACACAAATTTGTGAAGCTGAACTTAGAGAGAGTTAATGTTGCCTCTTATTTAAATAATAATGAAAATTAAAATTCTTGGAAATCATAGTTCAATAATACATAATCTTCCTTTCAACACTTGAACAAATTAATTATAAGTCCATTCATGTTATAATAACGGATAAGGACTATTATTTTCTCTAAATCATAGGGACACATAAGATTTGCATGCTTAAAGCATGAAAAATAATATTATGGGAAAAACTTGCAATCAATTGCATAAAAGTATAAGTAAAAGAAGCAGAAAAAACATTCTTACTAATTTTTAAAGCCAAGATCTCTATTCATATTTTGAAGTCGCTTCAATCTTTCCTCCTCCATCTCAATTCTTCTCCGTATATGGGGAAAAAATAGATTGTAGTCACTAACAAAAGTATGCTTCTTTTACACTTCTATGTGTATATGAGTTTTTATTCTATTTCATTTGCATACTTTCTTAAGAACTTAATCCTATGATTAAAAGAATATATGTTAGAGGCACCTTGATCACTAGTCACTTCTTATTTCTTGATGATGACACTCTTAGAGTTAAGGATACTTTAGTTATATCTTAACATGCATTGTTACTTCTAGGACCTTTGTAGCTAAAATAAAGTAAAGTACCTCAACAAAGAAAATAATGAGAAATAGCTGACAGATTTTCTTTCAAATATAATTATTCAAAGAGAATAAAATAATAATAGACTTCATCATTTTAAAAGAATCAATTTTATAGTATATTAGCAAAAAATATGACTAAGATTTATCTTTGTAAAGAGGTTCAAAGAGCTCTCCAACCATAATCTCACATACATAGCTTCTAGTTACCATGAGATTGAGAACATCAAAGAATTTAGCTTTACTTTTAAATCCCATTGAAGAGCAGCATCATTGAAATATACAATGAGGGCATCAAAAAAAAAATTAAAAAAAATATCACATCAGATGTAAATTTATTCTTGGTATGGAAGTTATATTTATCAATCATCTTTCTGCTTTTGACATTACAATAAATATGTGTAGTTTTTAGGAAGTCTGTGGATAATAAACAAAACAGTTGAAAAAATTAGGGACTGCTTACAAGGTAAACAATACACATTTCAGCATACAATGAGGGAAGATATTTCAGCATATAATGAGGGAAGAGAATCAACTTATAGACTACTTGGCAAACATTACAATAAAAAAAGGAAATTGCATATTCACAAATTTTTAGAGAATGGATGCGAAAGGAAGAAAATTTATAAATAGGGGCGGAGCTACACACACCTAAGGGTGGTCAGATGAACACCAATCGTCAGATTATTTTTTTAATATATAGGTTAAATATTGATATTGTTGAATGTATACTAATTTTTGAACACCCTTGAAACAAAAGAGAGAGATAGCTCTGTGGCTAAAGAAATACAATTTTTCCTTAGAAGCCTGGGTACGACCCTAGGCTCCTACAACTATATTTAATTGTTTTTCACTTTAACAAAAGGTCCTCTTTTGTTGTTGAAGAAAAAAAATGAAAAATTCTCTTTTATTATTAAAAAAAAACAAGAAGTTCCTTTTTACTAATCAAAACAAGGTAAGGACATCATTCAGTGTTTGACTTTCTCATCTTAAAATTAAAAAATACATCTATTTCAAAAAGAATGACCTACTTTTCTTTTTAGTCCGTTTAAAAAGGAATGATCTATTTCCTTTTTTGGTAACATTTTAATTTCAGCTTTCCACATGCCATGTTTAAGGCCACAAGATTAAAGAGAAATTTTGTACATTTGACATAACTTTAATTTAGTATCATAAGATTCAAAAATATTCTTTATTTTCTTAAACTTCGTGTCAAGTCAAACTAGGCCACTCTTTTAGAAACGGAGTGAGTACTATTTTTTTTTATTTTGATCAAAAAAATTAAGTAACCCCCTTTCATAAAAGTATGAACACCCTTTGACAAAAATATTCGCTCTGCCGTTGATTATAAACAACTACAAATTAAAAAGTTCATATCTAAAAGATCACCGATAAGGAGATAATGGGGAAGGGGAAGCTACAACATAGGTTTTTTCACATATACAACATTTACAAAAGACACAGGGGAAATAAGAAATGTGAAATGTTATTTAGCCTAGACTATTTTCATCTAGAAAAATAAGAGGATTTGAGCCAGATGGGGACGTTTTAACCTAGAAGAAGCTTTAATCACTAGTATGAGGAGGTGGAAAGAAGCTACCCATGCACTTCATTCAAGCACCACCTGTAAGATAGCAGAAATAGAAGAAATCCAAGATGATGGAAAGAATGGGAAAAAAAAGTATCAATCACCAACCTAATGATTAAGCATCCTTCCTTGAGATAAGATCTTGAAGTAACGCACAAGGAGCACAGTCCACTGAATGAGAGAACACAACTGCAAAGGCACTTTGGTCAGATGAAATAGGCAAGTGAACTAGGAAATAAGGAAAATAGAGAAGACTTACTCTTATTTAGCTGATAAACAAGGAAGCAATGAGACGAATTCAACATTGATCCATAACATGAGGAGGCAGAACTTCTTGTTGTCCCAAAGAGGGAACATTTTTCAAGTTCTTAGGGATGAAGGCGAGAGAAGGAAAAGAGGCTGATTTAGAAAACCCTAGACTTAAGGAAGTATTTATAGGGATTAGTTCTTGGGCCGGATCTGAAGTGGGTTGTGTTTGTTAGATTGTTGTGTTACATCTTAATAGATTTGGGTTTTAGGCCCAAATGAGTTATGTATTTGTGTTTGAATTTTATCAATAAAAGCCTAATAATTTGACCAAAAAGGCTACTATCTAGTAATAAACTAAGTAGTCAAATATGAATTGAGGTATGACAATTCTCTTTTTCATAATTAAAAATTAATACATCTAATTGTATTCACTAAGAATCACTAATTGATCATACTTTCAAAAATAAATTAAGTTATAGACTTCTTCACTGTCTGAGATGTTTCCATCCAGGGTGAGTTTTTTAAAAAAAAACATTTATGCCTCCTCAAGTAGGATATTTTTTGTAGAAAAAACTCGTCTCAATAAGATATCATTCGATAATTATAAGAAATGTTAAATATTTATTATGATTTTTTAAGAGTATATTCTACGTATATTACAAATACCATCATAATTATTGACATTATTTGTGCATCAACCACTAATCTACCACAATTTTAAGGTTTGATAATGATTTGCAACGAATACTCACATAAATGGAGATACATCATTATTCATGGCATAAAAGTTAAAAAAATATAAAAAATATTATGTTTATATAATTTTTCACATACAAAATTCAGAAGAATTATCACACAGAAGTATTGATCACCATAAATGATACATTTTTAATTGTATATTTTAACGAAATATTATTCTCTAATATCAAATACACATATTCCATACAAATGATAGAGAAATATTTCGTCTCCCAATTGCTCCTCTTTTGATCATAGTTATGCAAGTTGCATATATAAAAAACATATTTTATAAATTCAACAAATAAAATTATAAATTTACCTAATATTATGATCAATAAACTGCGGTAAAAATAATTACCTATTTGAAATGCCTCCAACCAAAGGTACCTCTAGCTATGAGGAGATATAATAATTTCATCTATTGCTTGCATTATGGTTCATTAAATAACTTGATAACTCATAAATTTAATATTTATTTAATAAACTAGCTCAAAGATATCTAACATAGATCGGGGTAAATTTTGGGACAATTTGTAGGTCATGGGTAATGTGGACCATTTATGAAATATTAAAAATAAAAGGTGAAATACGATATAAAAATGGAGAAAATGTATAAAGAATAAGCAGAGAAGTAATGTAATTGCAGGTGAAAATCAAGGGACAAATAGGAGGTTTTTTAGTTGCTTTGAAGAGGACATCCTAGAGATAGAAAGAATTCAAAACTATGAAACATGTAAGGCTTG
>JAJONR010005703.1:0-24719 GCA_029582245.1 Solanum etuberosum | reverse complement strand
ACTTGTATCTCATCAAAAACCTGATAAACCTAAGATTGTTCCATTTAGCATGAAGCAAATCATGCAGAGATTTGACAAAAGGGAAGAACCCTCTATTAGCGATCTTAGAACTGAAGTTAATCAGCTAAAAAATGAAATCAGGGATGTTAAATCCAGGCTTCACAAGATTGAAATAGAAGCCTTGACGGAACAAGTCCTCAAAAGAACCTCTGTTCCCGAAGAAGGAACTTCTGGAAAAGATAATCTTCCAAATCGGTATGAGTCTCATGATGATACTGACAGAGATGATGATCCTTACCAAAAAGAAAAGGATACAGGTATTGGAGTTCTATCCAAGGTAAAACCTTAGAGTTCTCACATTCTCGCTAAATTGGTCATTAATAATGATCTTGTTCTTAACAAAATTTCTTTGTTAGATAGTGGTGCAGATAGAAACTGTATCGTGGAAGGTCTTATCCCGACTAAGTACCTACAGAAAGGTACAACCAGATTATTTGGAGCTACAGGTGAAAGAATTCATATAGATTTCAAACTACCTAAAGCTCATATCTGCAATAATGGTATTTGTCTTGTTAATGATTTTGTTATTACAAAAGATATTAACGAAGAAATTATTCTAGGAATTCCTTTTATCACTCAGATAAAACCTTATTTTTCAGACTTGAATGCTATTCGCACCACCATTTTAGGAAAAGACATTTCCTTCCCCTTTATCAAAGTTATTTCCCCTGAGGAAAGGTTTCACTTACAAAGTAAAACTGCTTTCAAAATTAATTTGATCTCTCAACAAATCTCATTTTTACAACATGATATTAAAATAAAAAAAAATTGAATAAATTTTAAAAACCCTGGAGATGGTAACTAAGATTGCCAGGCTTCAAAACACTTTTACAAAAGAAATTTGTTCAGATTTCCCTAACGCCTTTTGGGAGCGTAAAAAAGATATTGTGGATTTACCATATATTGATGGATTCAATGAAAAGGCCATTTCTACTAAGGCAGGGCCTATTCAAATGAATCAAGAGATAATGGAAATTTGTAAAAAGGAAATCACCACTCTTTTAGCAAATAAAATTATCGGCCCTTCTAAATCCCCTTGGAGCTGTTCAGCTTTTTATGTTAATACTGCAGCGGAGAAAGAAAGAGGATCTCCCAGGTTAGTTATTAACTATAAACCCCTGAAAACTGCATTAAAATGGATTCAATATCCTATCCCTAATAAAAGAGACCTTTTAAAAAGGACTTATAAAGCCAATATTTATAGTAAGTTTGACATGAAATCAGGCTTCTGGCAGATTCAGATTTCTGAAAAGGATAAGTTTAAAACAGCTTTCAATGTCCCGTTTGGACAATACGAATGGAATGTTATGCCTTTCGGGCTTAAGAATGCCCCATCCGAATTTCAAAATATAATGAACAATATCTTTAATTCAATCAGTAATATTTTAGTTGTTCCCACATTCTTATTAAATTAGTTGTCAATAATAATTTTGTTCTTAACAAAATTGCTTTGTTAGACAGTGGCGCAGATAGAAATTGCATCGTTGAAGGCTTAGTTCCTACCAAGTATTTGTCCAAAGGAACTACAAAATTATACAGCGCCACGGGTGAACGTATTCATATTGATTATAAGTTATCTAATGCCCATATCTGCAATAATGGTATTTGTCTCTCAAATGATTTTGTTATAACAAAAAATATCAATGAAGAAATTATTTTGGGTATACCATTTATTACTCAGATAAAACCTTATATTTCTGATTTTGATTCCATACGCACAAAGATTTTAGGAAAAGAAATTTCATTTCCTTTTATCAAAACTCTTTCTCAGGAAGAAAGTACTTTCTTACAAAACCAAACTGCTTTTAAAATAAATCTTATTTCTCAGCAGATTTGTTTTCTTAAAGATGACATAAAAATCAAGAAAATTGAGCAAATTTTAAAAACCCCGGGAATGGTAACTAAGATTGCCTACCTTCAAAAAACTTTCGAAAAAGAAATTTTCTCTGACTTTCCTAATGCTTTTTGGGATAGTCTTCCTTACATCGACGGTTTCAATGAAAAAGCCATTTCTACGAAAGCTAGGCCTATTCAAATGAACCATGAATTGATGGAAGTCTGCAAAAAGAAAATCAATTCCCTTTTAGCTAACAAGATCATTAGGCCCTCTAAATCCCCTTGGAGCTGTTCGGCCTTTTATGTCAATAACGCTGCGGAGAAAGAAAGAGGATCTCCCAGACTGGTTATTAACTATAAACCCCTGAACACGACTTTAAAATGGATTAGATATCCAATTCCTAACAAAAGAGATCTTTTGAAAAGGACTTTTAAGGCTAATGTTTACAGTAAATTTGATATGAAATCAGGCTTTTGGCAAATTCAGATTTCTGAAAAGGATAAATATAAAACCGCCTTCAATGTCCCGTTTGGACAATATGAATGGAATGTTATGCCTTTTGGGCTTAAAAATGCCCCCTCTGAATTTCAAAATATTATGAATAGCATTTTTAACTATATTAGTCATATATCTATTGTCTATATAGATGATGTGTTAATTTTCTCTGAGGATATTGATTCTCACTTCAAACATTTAAATATCTTTCTTAAACTTGTTAAGCACAATGGCCTTGTCGTTAGTGCTAAGAAAATAAAGCTCTTTCAAACAAAAATCAGATTTCTGGGTCATGATTTGTACCAGGGTACTTATAAACCTATTTGTAGAGCCATTGAGTTCTCCGATAAATTTCCTAATGTTATTTCTGATAAAACTCAGTTGCAAAGGTTCTTAGGAAGCCTTAATTATGTTGCTGATTTTATTACTAAAGTTAGGCAGATTTGTAAGCCTCTTTATGACAGGTTAAAGAAGACCCCTGTCCCATGGGGTAAAGAACAAACCAATGTTGTTGTCACTATTAAAGAGATGGTTAAACATCTCCCTTGTTTAGGTATTCCTAACCCTGACTTTTTTATGATCGTAGAAACTGATGCCTCTGATAATGGCTATAAAGGAATTCTTAAGCAAAGAAAATCCCCAGAATCGCCAGAGCAATTAGTTCGTTACACCTCAGGAATATGGAATCCTGCTCAAAAAATTATAGCACCGTCAAGAAAGAAATCTTGGCCATTGTTCTTTGCATTACTAAGTTCCAAGATGACTTGGTTAATAAAGAATTCTTGCTTAGAGTAGATTGTAAATCTGCTAAAGATATCCTGCAAAAGGATGTTAAAAATCTTGTCTCAAAACAAATATTTGCAAGATGGCAATCTCTATTATCTAGTTTTGATTTTCATATTGAATTCCTCAAAGGAGAAGAAAATTCTCTCCCAGACTTTCTAACCAGAGAATTTTTGCAGGGCATAATATGAGGCAAGGAACGCGCCAAGGAGCACGCCCCCCTGCAGGAATAAGGCCCACAATAAATGGTCCAGCCCAACCAGGCCCATTTACAATAAGGCCTGAATTTAATCAAAATCGTTACTCAGCTTTGGCCCAGTTGCCTCCGATTAATCCTACTACCTACCCAGCACTACCTTCGAGTATTTCATCAAATCTTTTGATTATGAAGAAACCTTTCCAAAAAGAGCCTGAACCCAGTTCTGTATCTCCCTCCGGAAAGCTTAGATTTTTCCAAAAACAAACCAGCGATAGTTGCACCCGAAAGCTTTGCTGAGGCAGTTTCTCCTACAGCAACTCCCTTATCCAAAGAAAAAGAAAAATTCGATCTTATTTCTTTGCAAGTTTCTCCCATCCTTGCTCTTGACAAGGAATACGAGTCATATGAAGTCAAGCATTTATTAAAGCCCCTGTACACAAACAGGAACTATGTTGAAACTGATAATCCCCTTAAAATAAGAAAATATTTTAAATTTATTCTTGTTGACACTGGTTCTATAGAAATAGAACATGAATTGTCTGATAAATCTGATCCGGATAGAATTGCCTATTCAAAATTTACTATCAAAAAGATTTTATCCCCTTTTAATTAGCAGGTTGACCATCTGCAAACCCCCATAAATCTTTCGAGGAAATTTAACCCTCAAACTTATAATTGGTATGATTATAGAAATGCCTGGTTTAACTTCCTGTATTTGCGACCTACCACCCACACATGGTTTATAAAATACTGTTCTGAAGTAGCAACTTCTATTATTCCTAGGTGGTTCTACGAATGGTGGAGCTGCTTCGGAGGTAACCTCCAAGTTTTGCCAAAACCCTTTTTAGAAAAGTATCATCAATTTCATATTGATGAAGGAATTTCTACACTACCTGAGCACATTAAATTGTGCAAATATTTTATCAAAAGATGAATTTCATACATTATCAGTTGGACTTTCATCATTGCAGATTTCGACAGAGTTAAATATCTGTCACGAGAGGTCAGAATCAAAGGCTGGTCACCAGCTCGCAAAGATAACTCTCAACCTTCTCAAAAGGGATCTCTGCCGTCATCAAAACCCTCACCATCCAAGAGTGAGTTAAAAAAGAGATTAGAAAAGGCCCTATCATAGCTAGATGATAATCCTGATGAAGCGGCAGTCATGCAATTGTTAGATGAAGCTTCATCTCAGCGTGATGACAATGAGGATATGTTGAACCCCAAAGCCTTTGCACGATCTTATCTTAATCCTTATGATTAATCAATCCTAGTTGAGATTATTAAAAATCGGAATAACTAGTCTTTCAGATAGAGATCTAAAGGATCGAAATTATCTAGAAAGAAATAGAAGAGTCTCAAAGAGACGGAATTTCTATTGATTATTAAATCAAAAGGGACCCAGTCACCAAAAGCAATTTTGGACTATGCAAAAATGGACGACAGCATCTTTAAAGATAGCAGTCACTTTATTAAAAAGAAGACTTTGAAAAAGTTGTCTGCCACTCTTCCTTCAAGATAAGGGTAACAATCTTCAAGATAAGGATACCTCTTAAAACCAATCAGGAGGTCACACGAGGATTCTCCTTTTATCCTTTTAGTCTATAAAAAGACATGTAATTCATGAAGAGAGGGCATCGAAAAAAAATTCACATAGAATTTTCTCTGCACTCCTCTCTTTTGTATCCAATGTTGAAAAGCTTCTGCTTCAGTTTAATATATTCCAGTACTCTTTGTAAGTTTTTAACTTCTGTTTTACTTACGGCATCTAAGATCCGTCAAATGGTATATATGCAGAGAAAATAGTCCAGAAAGAGGGAAATCACACAGCAACAGAGTAGTATTAATGAGAGCAAGTTTTAAAAAAGTTCAAGTTGTCTATTACTTATCAAGAAATGGACAACTTGAACATCCTCATTACATTGAAGTTACTCATCTTGCTCATCAACATCTTAGATTAAAAGATGTTATTGATAGGCTTACTGTGTTGAGAGGCAGAGGCATGCCTTTACTATATTCTTGGTCTTGTAAAAGGAGCTACAAGAATGGATATGTGTGGAATGACTTGGCTGAAAATGATTTCATCTGCCCTTCTGAAGGAGCTGAGTATGTTCTTAAAGGATCTGAAATTATTAAAGGTTCCACAGAAAAATTTCAGCAAATTCATATAGCACAGAGTCCACAGTTGATGAGAAACAACCAACAAGTTCAAGAGTCCAGACGCAAATCAGAAGTCTCAAAACGACATTCAGATGAGCCAGAAATTGTTCAGAACAACCACAATTACTTAGATGAAAATGATGAAGAATTATTTGAAGAGAAATTCTCAACCACACCCAATTTCACTTGCTCGACAGGTGTAATTTGTACTGATGAGTTAACTCGGAAAAATAATCCTACCGAGTTAAGTCACACGAACTCATTATCTCCTCCTTCAACAACTTCCTCTTCACTCTCAGAAAAACCAATTAGAAAAGGCCCTATCAGAGCTAGATGATAATCCTGATGAAGCGGCAGTCATGCAATTGTTAGATGAAGCTTCATCTCAGAGTGATGGCAATGGGGATATGTTGAACCCCAAAGCCTTTGCATGATCTTACCTTAATCCTTATGATTAATCAATCCTAGTTGAGATTATTAAAAATCGAAATAACTAGTCTTTCAGATAGAGATCTAAAGGATCAGAATTATCTAGAAAGAATTTAATATGTTCGATTGTTGCAAATAAGGTTTCTGTTGTACTTTCAGAAAGTACCTTGATGGATTTACTATCACAAAGACAAAATGCTCCTGTGCATTCGCAATCTGAAACTTCGTTTTCTTCAGATTCTTGGGCGACATTGATATATTCATCGTCGCTTTCTCCGAATTCTTCTTTAGAAGAGTGATCTGATTCAGACTCAGTTACTTCTTCTTCAATGATGGAGAAGAGTTTTAGCTTTGTTTCTTCGTCAACCTCAAGAAGATTGATTTTCTTCCTTTTCTTCTTATTTCTTGGACATTGGTTGGATCTGTGGCCCTTTTTGCCGCATGTCCAACAGGTTTCCTCGGAAGAAGATGCTTCCTTAGAAGATTTTCTTTTAAATTTCCTCTTTGGTTTAGAGTAAGGTTCTCTCCTTATCCTAGAGGACCTTTTCTTATAGACTTTGTCTCCTTTTCTTTCCTTTTTCCCCATGTTGTTGGCGGAAGGGGGTTTTCGAGCAGGAAAACCAAAGTCTTGAAAAAAACTTCCTAGCTCATTGGAAGATAATTTCTGATCTCTTTTTAGCTGTTCCTTTAGCTTGAGATCGGTGCAAATTTCCATTGCAACAATTGTGACTACACTGATAAGATCTCCATAGGAGAGTTGTGAATACGGAATCTTTCCTTCACATCTATCTCTTATTTTTTATCTAACCTTTTCTGCAAAGTGAGAGGGTAGGCCGCTAAGAAAGCGTTCTTTCCAATAATCGTTGTTACAATCCTGCCTTATCATAACCTTGTTTAAAAACATGTCTTTATACCATCTGAAATCAGTCAATTTCTTGCAGTATAGGTTGTTAAAGATTTCAAGACTCCTATCCTGAAATAAACGAGGTTCGCCCACAAAATGTTTTGCTATACTGTAAATTAGTGTAGCTATGGAATCCTCTACTTGGACTTCACTAGTCGAAGTCGTTTCTCCTTCAGTTTTAGTAACAAACTTAATGCTGACAACATTCAATATAGTCTCTTTATCTTGCTCGGAAAGATAATTATCCCACCAGTTTTTCAGTGTTCCTATAAACCCTGCTACTACTCTATGAGCAGCTTGCTTATCTGTGGCACCTTTAAGCCTATAGGCCGTAATAGATATGCCTATTTCTTGAAGCTTAGTATATATTTGGCCTTCAGCCATTCCATCAATATTCCATTCGGTGATGCCTGCTCCGTCAGCATGAGCTGAAGGGTGAAGGTTATCTTCTTCAAATTGGACATCAGGAAGAGAAGGTCTAGGGTAGTAGTTTTTTGAATGAGGGTAACAATTTTGATGAGTATTAGCATGAAGGGTGCTAATCTTACTTCCTTTGGTTATATTTAGTTTAGATAATTGATCATTTATTTTTTCTAGAAGGTCGGAAGAACTGCTGAACTCTTTGGAAAGTTCATGAAAATTGTCTTTAGAAAACTCAAGGATTTTAAAGATCGGACTGGTTTCAATGTAAGGGCCATTTTTTGAAGAACTGGGTTTTTCTCCAATTTGGCTGATTCCATTATAATTACTACCTTTTACTTCTTCAATCTGTTTTGAAACTACATGAAGAACTTGATTGGTGTAATTGTTTTGCTCAAGGATCTTGTTGATATCTCCAGCTGTTACAAAGGTGGTATCCTTTTCTATAGGTTTCTTAAAGGGAGAAGCCTTAATAATCTCCTTCCTATAAGGGATACTTAGTCCTTCGAGAGGGGGAGTAATACTTTCAACCACTTGTTCCTTAGTGTACCATTTGTTAACAACGACCTGCAGAGATGATTTAGTATCATCTAGTTGTCCAGAACATTCAAACCATTTGAAAAATTCAATTTCAGTCTTGAACCTTTCCATATCTTTATACAATTTATCTCTAAAAGAGATTCTCTAGGTTAAGGAATGTACATCTTTAGCCCAGACAAAGAGAAATTAGCTACGCATGCTAATAGTTAATAATAACTTGGCTCTGATACCATTTAACGGATCTTAGATGCTGTAAGTAAAACAGAAGTTAAAAACTTACACAGAGTACTAGATTATATTAAACTGAAGCAGAAGCATTTCAAAATTGGATACAATAGAGAGGAGTGCAGAGAAAATTCTATGTGAATTTTTTTTAGATGCCCTCTCTTCATGAATTACATGTCTTTTTATAGACTAAAAGGATAAAAGGAGAATCCTCGTGTGACCTCCTGATTGGTTTTAAGAGGTATCCTTATCTTGAAGATTGTTATCCTTATCTTGAAGGAAGAGTGGCAGACAACTTTTTCAAAGTCTTCTTTTTAATAAAGTGACTGCTATCTTTAAAGATGCTGTCGTCCATTTTTGCATAGTCCAAAATTGCTTTTGGTGACTGGGTCCCTTTTGATTTAATAATCAATAGAAATTTCATCTCTTTGAGACTCTTCTATTTCTTTCTAGATAATTCCGATCCTTTAGATCTCAATCTGAAAGACTAGTTATTCCGATTTTTAATAATCTCAACTACGATTGATTAATCATAAGGATTAAGGTAAGATCATGCAAAGGCTTTGGCGTTCAACATATCCCCATTGTCATCACTCTAAGATGAAGCTTCATCTAACAATTGCATGACTGCCGCTTCATCAGGATTATCATCTAGCTCTGATAGGGCCTTTTCTAATCTCTTTTTTAACTGACTCTTGGATGGTGAGGGTTTTGATGACGGCAGAGATCCCTTTTGATAAGGTTGAGAGTTTTCTTTGCGAGCTGGTGACCAGCCTTTGATTCTGACTTCTCTTGACATATATTTAACTCTGTCGAAATCTGCAATGATGAAAGTCCAAATGATAATGTACGAAATTCATTTTTTGATAAAATATTTGCACAATTTAATGTGCTCAGGTAGTGTAGAAATTCCTTCACTGAGTTTTCTAAAGATAATTTTCCTGAACTTTCCAAAGAGTTCAGCAGTTCTTCCGACCATCTAGAAAAAATAAATGATCAATTATCTAAACTAAATATAACCAAAGGAAGTAAGATTATCACCCTTCATGCTAATACTCATCAAAATCGTTACCCTCATTCAAAAAACTACTACCCTAGACCTTCTTTTCCTGGTGTCCAATTTGAAGAAGATAACCTTCACCCTTCAGCTCATGCTGACGGATCAGGCATCACCGAATGGAATATTGATGGAATGGCTGAAGGCCAAATATATACTAAGCTTCAAGAAATAGGCATATCTATTACGGCCTATAGGCTTAAAGGTGCAACAGATAAGCAAGCTGCTCATAGAGTAGTAGCAGGGTTTACAGGAACACTGAAAAACTAGTGGGATAATTATCTTTCCGAGCAAGATAAAGAGACTATATTGAATGCTGTCAGCATTAAGTTCGTTACTAAAACTGAAGGAGCAACGACTTCGACTAGTGAAGTTTTTGTCAAGACTTTGGTTTTCCTGCTCTAAAACCCCCTTCCGCCAACAAAATGGGGAAAAAGGAAAGAAAAGGAGACAAAGTTTATAAGAAAAGGTCCTCTAGGATGAGAGAACCTTACTGTAAACCAAAGAGGAAATTTAAAAGAAAATCTTCTAAGGAAGCATCTTCTTCCGAGGAAACCTGTTGGACATGCGGCAAAAGGGGCCACAGATCCAACCAATGTCCAAGAAATAAGAAGAAAAGGAAGAAAATCAATCTTCTTGAGGTTGACGAAGAAACAAAGCAAAAAATCTTCTCCATCATTGAAGAAGAAGTAACTGAGTCTGAATCAGATCACTCTTCTGAAGAAGAATTCTGAGAAAGTGACGATGAATATATCAATGTCGCCCAAGAATCCAAAGAAAACGAAGTTTTAGATTGCGAATGCACAGGAGCATTCTATCTTTGTGATAGTAAATCCATCAAGGTACTTGTTAGAACATATTAAAGACGATGACGCCAAAACAAGGTATTTGTTAGAACTAAAAATATTGGTTAAAGACGGCAAGAAGAGAAACCTCAAGTTACTCCTTTTAGCATGAAGCAAATCATGAACAGATTTGACTCCAAGAAGGAAGAACCTTCTATTAGTGAACTTCGAGGAGAAGTCAAAATTCAGGCTTACAAATCTGCCTAACTTTAGGAATAAATGTTTGTACTTAGTGATGGACTGAGTTCGTCCTCGCGCCCTACATCTCAATTCAGTCGGTAAAAGTTTTAATATAGGGCTTTACTCTTAGTTTCAAGAATTCTTGATATGAGTTAAGGTGTTGATTTTGAGTTCTAGATTATTGATATGAGTTAATTATTGATTTTGAGTTCTTAATTCTTGATATGAATCATGTTATTGATTCTGAGTTCTAAATTCTTGATATGAGTTAAGTTATTGATTTTGAGTCCTAAATTCCTGGATTTTGAGTATTCATGAGATGAGTTGTATCGTTGAGTCCTGAGTTCTTGATTTCTTAGTATTGAGTTTTCTATATTTTTATTAACATCCTTGAGTTGATTTTTTCATGTCTATATTTCAGCATGAACCCTATTTTGAGTTATAGTTTTTGAGAATATTTTAAAGCAAACATTGTTTTCTTGAACTGGTTTTTGTGAGAAAGCAAAGACGAGTTTTGAGAAAGAGTTTAAAAAATGATTTGAGTAAGAGTATATGGGAACTAAGTATTCCCAAATGTATCATTTTTTACATTGAGAAAAGAGAAATTTTGATTTCTAAATGAGTTAATGAGTTCAGAGATATTTCAGAGCAGATAACTCTTTATGAGGATATTTTGAGAAATTACCTCAAATTGAGAATGACTATGTTTTATACATTTGAGCATGAGTATATAATTATTGGCAGTAGTATTGAACACTGATATGGGGATGCGTTTAGACTACTCACAATCCTGATAAACCATGT
The DNA here is from genome assembly GCA_029582245.1 of Solanum etuberosum. Classification (NCBI taxonomy): domain Eukaryota; kingdom Viridiplantae; phylum Streptophyta; class Magnoliopsida; order Solanales; family Solanaceae; genus Solanum; species Solanum etuberosum. The sequence continues at coordinate 13,781 of JAJONR010005703.1, read as the reverse complement.
AGCCAACATGGGTAAAGGATCATACTTTTTAGATGACTCCTTATTACTTTCGAGTAGAGCTTTTGTGGATCCATTTAGTTGAGGTGTTTTAGACCCCCAACAAGGTATATATTAGTTCTGGTAGCGTGGAAGAGACGTTGTATCATTACGTAGCTCATAGTAATGGTTGTCCATTAAATAATCTCCTAAATAAGAGTAAATAGTATTTAATTGTATTTTATATATACATCCTTGAGTTAACATCTTTGTCACGACCCGAGGCTACACCCTGAACGTGGCCGGCACTCGAGAACCATTACTGGTCCCCAAGCGAACCCTCAACCTGGCTGACTACAAGCGGAAGACTAACTCAAGTATACAAAGCTTAAGACTGGATAAAATTCATGAAATTCAATTTCAAAGCTTTAACTCAAATGATTAACTCTGAATAAAATAGTATATTCAACTCGCCAGAAATAGGCAACTCAAGTCTTTAAAACATTTAACAAATTAAATGAAACTGACTTCTCAAACTCTAATGTATATCTATGAAGCCTCTAAATGACAAATATGGAAGTCAGGACAAGACCCACGACATCCTAACAAAACTGAAAAGTAAATGGAATCCTCCGGAAGCAAGGAGGCTCACCAAAGCTAACTCGAACTGCAAGTGGTATCAACGAAGCTCCTGTTGATGACCCTAGCTACCTGTATCTGCATCATGAAATGATGCAGGCCAAATGTCGTCAATACATGGAATGTACGAGCATGTAAGGGGAATTCTAAAGCATAAGCATAAGCATAAGCTTGAACTGATGGAAAAGAAACATACTTACCGCTTCTCAACTCTCTCAACTCAACTCAACTCAACTCAACTCAACCCAAGGAATACTCAAGGATACTCAAAGGTACTCAAACTTACTCAACTCAGAAGTACTCAAGGATACGATACTAAACTCAGAAGTAAGGTACTCAACTTAATGAAATAGGGCTCAACTCAACAATAATATACTCAGCTCAGTAATAAGGTTCTCAACTCAACAAAAAGGTAGTCAACTCTATGAAAGATAGTTCAACTAAACTTTGAGAATTAGGGCTCAGCTCAGCAATAAGATACTCAACTCCCGATACTCAACTCTGGATACTCAACTCAAGATAAAGCAACAATTAAAGATGCAATATATGGAAAGCTTTTAAAACAGTAGATAGCAACTCAATGTATTGAAGAATACAATAATAACTCAGTTTGTATATAAAAATACAATATAACTCTATGGGAGATTCTCTAACCGACAACTATCACTATGAGCTATGTGATTATACAACGTCTAGCCCACGTTGCCAGAACTGTCCTATACTTTGCCAGGGTATATAACCTACTACTAAGAGGATCCACTAGTCTATGTTAAAAGTATTAAGGAATCATCTAAAAAGTATGACCCTTTCTACCCACGTTGGCTACATGGTTTATGAGGACTTTGAGTTATCTGAACTCGTCCCCATATCGGTGCTCAATACTACTCCCAAAATATAACTAGCTCATATATTTAAAAACATAACTCTTTCTGTGGTTTGAGATTATTACTCAAAACTCTTCTGAAAATCGGTGTTTCCTCTCATCTTAAATGTAAAAATATTTACTGGTGGGAACACTTAATTCCCATATATCATTTTAATGAAAATGAATTCAGCTCTACTCTTCCTTAAACTCAAATGCTTAAGTCTTAAAACAAGTTATAAATAAGTGTAAAACAGTTCTCAAAATAGGGTTCATGTCAAATTATGGACGTGAACGATTCAATTCAAGATTTTTAATAACCATACATAGAACTCAATACTCGGAATTCAATAACTACAAAACTCAAGGATTCAATGATACTACTTATCTCAAAATGTTTGACTCAGAGGGTTCCTGTGGAATTATAGACATGAACATATCAACTCAAGGATATTCATGGGTAACATCTAGTAGTCCCATGATTATTAATATAATCTCAAAAGGGATTAAAACTCAATGCTCAAGAACTTAGAACTTGGAGATACTACTTCTCTCAAAGATACTCAACTTATGGAGTTCATGCGGAACTTATGGGCATGAACGACTCGACTCAAGGGTATAGATAACAATATATGATTCATGTGTGCGACTCTTCTTATTCTCATACTTACTTCCTCAAAACATAGCTCAAATCGATAGTTGATCTCAAAGGATTCACAATTTAACTCAAAGAATTTCTTGAACTCTACTCTTAACTCTTTCTTGAATCTGAGTTATGAATTCAAGAGTTATGATTCATGATATGAAGGATCTCATGATAATGTAGACTTATGAATACATTCTCCTCATTCTTATACTCACTTACTCTAGTCTTGAAATAAGTTATTTGAAATTGTAGAAGACTACTGAAAAAGACTCAAAGGGACTTTCTCAAAATATTCGAAAGAACTCTCAAGACTTAACTCTTAACTCTACCTTGAATTTAAATTATGAATCCAAGGTTATGATTCATGTTATGAATGATTTCTAGGTGTTTAGAAGTAGTTTAGAGTGATTAGAATCAAAGGGGAGTAAAGGTACCCTTTGAAAGAACTCAAACGGACTAAACGACGGAGAACGGGTGGAGGCAGGCGACCCTGGCACACTGAGTGGCACAGGGCGCCAGCCCATGAACTACAGACACCCTCTGCTGACGCAATGGTGGGGCGGTGAGCCAACCCATTCCCAAAAAACCTTGACGAATTTCTTTGCTCGTTTTCTCACCCTAGTTCGCCTAGATTCGAATGGTTTCTTCCCCACTCACTTAGATTTGAATACCCAACCTAAGTAAACAATAATCCACTCAAACCAACCCTCAAATCACTAACTTTCATATCAAGAATTCATCAAAATCCCAACAAAATAAGATTTAGAATGAAACTTCAAGAACACTTATCAAGAACTCAACATACCAAAACTTATGGATGAAATTCATAAAAGAAACTTATGATTGGTGTGTGGGTAAATGAACCCAACACTAGGAAAACTTACATACCTCTTAGGGATCAAACCCTTGGTTAAAAACCGTAAGAAAACTCAAGAATCTTGACGAACGCCTTGAACCTCTCCTCTTTTCTCTTCTTGAACTCTCTTCTAAAACCCTAAGCGTATTGGGTGTGAATGAAACTGATTCTAATCAGTTTAGACCCCTAAATTATTACTAAAAATGATTTAACCTGATGGGGTAAGGAAAAGACCAAAATACCCCTCACACTTTCGGGTAATTTTTCTTAATTAGACATATAGATTTCAAAAGAGCATATCTCACTCATACAAACTCGAAACTTAGCAAACATGGTAGCATTGGAAAGATAATCTAAAGACCTTTCATTTGATATTTTGTGGGTCACCTAACTCATTTTGTGCTAAAAGTTATGGCCATTTGAAGTTGACTTATAACTTAGAAGAACTTAGGAATGACTTGAATGAACTCTCTTTAGTTCTTTTGGAACTTAAGGTGCTATATCTAGTGACCTTATTATTTAGAAAAAATTGAAATTCCTCGGTAAAATCCTACTCACAACGAAGGATGGTTCGAGTCTTAGCTCAAAAAATTTCTGGGGTGTTACAATCTTACTGTTATGAAGATTTAAATAATTTATCTCTTATTATTGCTTTGTATTGAGTTGAGTTGAGGTGAGTATTATTTCAGTCTTATCAGTTCAATTATTTATTCATTAAGCTTTATTACATACTCGTATATTCAACGTAAATATATCATTCGATCTGTATCTTTATATGATGTAGATAGAAGTGTTCAGGATAATCAACAAGCACTTTGTTGAGATAACTTTGCACTTTTGATAGCTTAGATGAGATTCCTTGCATTCCGGAGGACTTCACATTTATTTTCTAGTTAGTTGTCTTGAGACGTCGTGGGTCTAGACGTGACATCCATCTTGAATAATAGAGGCTTCATAGATAGATACAGTTGAGGAGTCTCTCAGTATTTGCTTTCCCTTAAGATGTTTTGCAAAATATTAGTATTGCTTTGAGTATTTTCCAAATATTATAAAATGAGTACTTTGAATTTACATGATTGAATTCTATTTTAAGCCGTATATTTCTTGAGTTAGCCTTCCGATTGTAGTTACCTAAGATGAGGGTTTGCTTGGGGACCAATAATGGTTCTCGAATGGTTTCCACGCCTAGGGTGTAGGCTCAGGTCGTGAATCCCCTAACCAGAGGTAACTGTCTTGAACCGTAATGCATCATCCTTAGATTGGGAATAACAGCCTCAAACCATCAAGATCAACCTCATACCGGAGATAACAGGCTCGAACCATGAGCATCGGGCTTGAACCGGAAGTAACAGCCTCAAATCGGAAGTAACGACCTCGAACCGTGAGTAACCAATAATGGCGCCGCCTACCTAGCCAGTAAATTCCTAGGAGCGCCAGCAAGACCAAAAGCATGCAACAAAGAGTTTAGATGCACCGACTAGTCAAGTAAAACTGAGCACATCCCATATGCCTCTAGTATCTCAAGTAGAAAAAGGAGCACATCCCTGATGCCTCGTAATCTCAAAAATCAGTAAGTCAATGGTAAATGGTCAGAGGTGCTTAAAATATTATGTTTCAATGAGTTTAAGGGTTCAGTTGGCAAAGGCGTGAGCATAAGGGTCCAACTTACAAATGGAGCCAAGTACAAGGGTCTCCCAGGTCATTCCGCCTATTTTAAATTTTAAAAGTTTGTATTTAGTACTTACTATATATGTTTAATTTTATGCAATAAATTAGATGTTTAGACCTTCATCTTTGAACACATTCTCATGACTACTTTCGAGTCGAAGAACATTTTCATTAGCTCTATTAAGTTTATATTTTAAAAAATTATATTAAATATGTAGCTCAGATTTTCTGATGGAGAAAATGTTTTCAAGTAAAAATATACTCAAAAATAAAAATTTATCTTTATTGTCATTCATTTGGTTAAGTAAACATCATCTAGTACATTAATACTCCTTAAAATGTAATCCAAAATCGTAATATATGTCTTGTATAACTAACTTTCACAAATCTCTCGCACGCACAATCTTCGTTGCTTTTATACTTCAGATCTATAAAAAAGATCATAAAAGAAAGTTAGTACGAGAAAATAAATATATTGTTGAAGAATTTAGTTATATAAATTGTCAATATATATGTAACAAGAACAATTTTTTTAATTTTGTCATGTAATTAAATACATTCCTTTTATACGTGCTATATGAATTGTTACGTACCTTCACGATCACTGGAGTATATCTTAGGTGATTCACATATGCAAATCCCATGAACACAATCAGGAGTTCTTGATGCACAGTTTACACAATCTGCAGTAGTCTTACACGTTTCTTGCTGTCCTAATATCATATCTGAATATTATAAAAGTCGTTTGTATTTATATACCTTATATATAGATAAATTATTGAAGAACCAACTAGCTAGTTATGTAAAATTCAACATAGAAAGAGATGGAGAGAGATATATATATACTTACCACATGAAATGATCAAGAATGTGACTATAAAAAACACAGTCCTTGAATTTTTTTCCGTATTGCCCAAGAGAAAGTATTTCTTTTCTTTTTCTTTTTGTTGTTCTAATGTGCTTCTAATTGCAACATAATATAGTATCTAGCTCATGAATAACTTGCTAATTTTTCTACTTATTAAGAGATTTTAATAGTCATGTTATTTCTGATTTCTTTCCAACTCTTAAAATTTGGTTAGTTGGTCAAAAAGAGTTCTTTGGTCTGTGAAAGATGGTCATGAAAGAATTATGCAGGGTATATGACATAAAAAAAATATAAATTATAGAAAAATTATCAATTACACACCTAATATGTGAGATATTATATTATTTAAATAGTCATGTTATTTCTGATTTCTTTCCAACTCTTGAAATTGGGTTAGTTGTTCAAAAAGAGTTCTTTGGTCTATGTATGATGGTCATCAAAGAATAATATAGGGGATAATCCATAGTAAAAATATCTAAATTATAGAAAAATTATCAATTACACACCAAATATGTGAGATCTTATGTCCAAATTATAGTTTCTTCATTAATGCTATAAATTCAATTTATATGATCTTTTCATTATTGATTGTCAGTTCATTACTTATTCGGTCTTATTTCTACAAAACTTATTTTTCCATGGATACATCTTTATATGAAGAGTCAAGCTATTTTGAGTGACACTATTTCACTAAAGAACATAATTTTTTAAAGCATAAAACATCATTATAAGAATAGTGATTTCATCAACTAGTTATCAGCAAAACTGAGTCAGTTAAATAACTAACTACTATATCTAATATATATATCTAGGATTATTTAGTATTAATCTTAGATCTTAACATTCTCAAAAAAAAAATTGACCTCTAATCATAAGAAAACATTTATTATTTTCAATATCTTTAATCTTTTTTTTAATAAAATGAGGTCCAACTGATCTACTAATAAATTTGTAGTTTCTCTGAATTTTAAATACACACAGATATGACCACACCTTTGTATTATTTTTTCATATACTTATAATATAAAACGATCAATGATTTTTTCTTCACTCAAAAGTTCAAATGGGTATCACAATACCGTTAAACCTTTTTATATTGAGAACGTTTATATGGAAATTTTATGATTGTTATAGTGAGGTATTATTATAAATGTATAATGTTATTTCACGTTTCGATCTCATTTTGTTTTTATAAAAAAATATAATTTTTTCTTTTGTAGTTTTTGTGTTTTAAACAAAAAAAATATTTATTAACCAATTTAAATAATAGAAAGAGTATGAATGTAAAAAATACAAACAATTTCTAGTGAACTTATACTATAACTTATAGACACCATTTAAATATATTTTTTTCTTTGACTTTCAAATTATCCTCATCTTTAACCATTTTCGTTCTCTTAATGATATTGTCTATATATTCTTTAGAGGTTTAAAAGCAATTTTCTTTTGGATTCGATAATGCCCTAGTATTCTACAGATTTTTCATATGAACGCTACTTCTGAAAAGTCATTATGCTTATATAGTTTGTGAGATGATTTTTTTGAATAATCATACTTTTTTCAGAAATAGATGTGTTTGTTCAATTTAATATTTCTAAATATTACGACAAACTAATTCAATATATCTAACAAAAAAATTAATCAATGAAATAGATGTAAACATCAAGAGATTGAAAATTGAAGCAAAGGTAAAAAGTAAGATTATAAGAAAAGCAAAATCCAATTCTAGGGCAAGGGAGAGAGAGAATTTTTTACTAAAACCTATTTTCAGAGAACTCCTTTCAAATTTAATTCCGCAATATTAGTAAATGACTTATTATTTAAATTTAGATTTATTCCATTAATCCTTGATAATTTTCCAATTATATTATTATTAATATTGGTTGATATTGTTGTATTCATTCATATAAATTGTATTCGTTAATACACTTGATACAATTTATCGGTTGATACAAATCAATCGTATCAATTATATTCATAATACAACCTAATATAACTAATATAACATGTATTAATTTTCTATAACTCTTTGTCCCAAATCTTGTTTGTCTCTCTCCTCCTTCTAACTGTAACTATGAATTGTTATCAAGCAAACTATATTTTGATCCAATAATGTATGTTAATTCGAAAATTTTATGTTAATGCTTAATCCTTACATAATATTTTAAATTTTAAATGTTTGTACTTAGTGATGGACTGAGTTCGTCCTTGTGTCCTATATCTCAATTCAGTCAGTAAAAGTTTTAATATAGGGTTATACTCTTACTTTCAAGAATTCTTAATATGAGTTAAGGTATTGATTTTGAGTTTTAAATTCTTGATATGAGTTAATTATTGATTTTGAGTTCTTAATTCTTGATATGAGTTATGTCATTGATTCTGAGTTCTAAATTCTTGATATGAGTGAAGTTTTTGATTTTGAGTATTTATGAGATGAGATGTATCATTGAGTCCTGAGTTCTTGATTTCTTAGTTCCAAATGTAGGTCAGCTCCGTGGTTGGCCATCCCCAGATCCCAAAAATGTCAAGTTTCAGTACTTTTTCAGCGGTTCACCAGGACGATCCATCATCAAATCCACGAGTCGTAGATAGGTTTCGTAGGTGAGTCCCAAACATAGATAAATTGTAGTGTCAAAAGTTCAGACCCACAGTCGGGACCCATAGCCCGTCGTTGGGACCATGGACCGTGGGTGGGTCCCGTCATTTTAGGTCCAAGAGGGATGGTCTCTGAAACCATCGACGGTCGACCAGGACGGTCCGTAGGTCGTCACTGTCGATGGTGTCTGCAGTTATTTTTCTAAGGGCTTTTGGGTCTTTTCTTAATTATTCTAGCCTAATAAGATGTCGTTCCACCCTTCATATAAACCCCCTATATAAGTATTTTTACCTCCAAATTTCTCCAATTGAAATCATTCTCTCAAATTCCTAAAAGAAGAATAAGTCTTCTTTCCCAAAATATTTCTCTCTCTAGAAAGCTTGAAGAAAGAGTCAACCTATGGTTTCAATTCAAGCCTCAAATTCCACCATTGAAGGCAAGCTTTTGGCATTGAGGTATGATAGTTTTCATCCATGGAGCCCTTTCCTCCATGGAGTTCCTAAATTCTCCAATTTTCAAAGTTAGAAATCCCTAATTGAGTTAGGGTTTCTCTTCTATGTTATGGGTTCTCTTAATTATTGATTTAATTGATTGTCTTATGATCTTTCAAGCATGAATTTATATAATTCTATGAATTTATGATGAATCCCCATGAACCCATGCATATCCCATACTTTTCAAGTTATGATGATCCAATGTGGGTTGTGGAATTATGAAAGGTGAATTTATGAAATCATCCATTTTCTCATGACATTGAGGTAAATGTTTTAAGGATGCTTTGAGAGTGAAGTATCAATGATGTTGTTGTTGAATGAATTTCTCACATAACTACCTCATGCATAAATGTGAAAGGTTTTCTCAAATAAAGGATTCTAAGGTTGAAATGTTTTCTCACCTAAAATGAATCAAAGTTAAGGTGCTATTCTAATGAAACCTAGCTTGGATTGGTTACTTAATTGTACCTTTCCATGGATGATATATGACTTAGCTTGTATTGACAAGATGACGTGCCCTTCCATGGATAATAAGAACAAGTTAAGAAAATGACTATTCTGTAGGAGTTACGTTAGCACCGAGAGGATATTGACATGAGAGCTCTCCCGTTAGTAGAGGCCAAGTCCCTAGTAGAAATCTCTTTATCCCATACCTATGTGCCCCCATAGGATGATTGACTTAGATAGACATTAGCTAGTAGATCCACATAAGCTAGAAGTTCATGGTCTTACCTTGGAAAGTAGGAAACTCCTTTTCGGTGTTGGGTAGATACTGGATTCAGTGTTGATAGCTCACATGATCTTATATGTCAGTTAAAGGTAAATCTCCCATCATAATGAACTAATTTTACTTCAAGAAGTATCTCACATGTGACTTAAGACTATGAATATTTGCATTGATCATGATTTATGACTTATGCCTCCTAGCTCTTTTACATTCATGATTTAGCTTGGTCATTGCATTATATGAAAATGTCCCTTCTTAGCATGTTTTCAAATGTTTTATGCATGGCTATCATAGTTGGTACATATTTTTTACTAACACATACTCTTGCCTATATTTTCCCCCAAATGTAGGGGCCGACTTTACAAAATCGCACTTCCGTGGCTAGGGATCTCATATAGAAGACTTGATGTTTGGTGAGTCCTCATCATTCGAGGACTGAGCTTGATTTCCCTTTTGTCTTTACTTTCCATTTGGAACTTGATGTACGGGCTACTCCTTCATAAACTCTTATGTACTAGATGTCTTTGAGACGTTGTTTAGATTTCCGCTTTGCTTTATAAAAATTTTCTATGTTGAAACTCTCGTTTAAATTCCTTTATTCTATTATCTTGTATGATTAATGCTAAGTGTCTTGTATAAGGCCTCTCAGGGTCCTATACGCCATGTTACGCCTAGGGGCTACCTTGGGTCGTGACATGGAGAGAGACATATAGTTACAACATGAAATGATCAAGAAGGTTACTATAAAAAATACAGTTCTTGAAATCTTGTCCATATTGCCTAAGAGGAAGTATTTGTTTTCTTTTTCTTTTTCTTTTTGTATTTCTAATGTGCTTCTAATTCCAACATTATATAGTATCTAGCTAATGAATAACTTGTTAACTTTCTACTTATTAAAAGATATTAATAGTCATGTTATTTCTGATTTATTTCCTAACTCTTGATATTTTGTTAGTTGGTCAACAAGAGTTCTTTGATCTATCAAAGATGGTCATTAAAAAATAAAATAGCGGATATGATATAATAAAAATATCTAGATTATAGAAATTATCAATTACACATCTAATATGTGAGATCTTATGTTAAATAAATAGTCTTGTTATTTCTGATTTCTTTTCAACTTTTAAAATATAGTTAGTTGGTCAAAAAGAGTTCTTTGGTCTATGAAAGATGGTCATCATAGAATAAAATAAGGGATAAAGACAAACTAACAGTAATACCTCAAACTTCAAGAAAGGCAAAACAGGGTTAACAGTCAAGTCCATGAACCCAAGATAGACCATAGACCCTTCACTGATTCCTAAATGGTTCGTTTAGGGGTTTTGTAACACCCCGAAAAAATATTTGAGCTAAGACTCGAACCATCCTTCGTTCTGAGTAGGATTTTACTGAGGAATTTAAATTTTCTTAAGGATTTAGGTCAGTAGATATAGCACCTTGAGTTCCAAGAAGAACTAAAGAGAGTTCATTCAAGTCATTCCTAAGTTCTTCTAAGATTTGGGTCAACTTCAAATGACCATAACTCTCTGTACATGATAATTTAGGTATTCCATGAGTATAAAATGAAAGGGCTTTGAATTATCTTTCCAACGCCACCGAGTTTGCTAAGTTTTGAGGTCGGATGAGGTAGATATGCCCTTTTGAAGTCAGGTTGTCCAGTTAAAGAAAGTTACCCGAAAATAGTGAGTGGTATTTTGGTCTTTTCCTTACCAAATCAGATTTAGTTCATTTTAAGTAAGGTTTTAAGGGTTCAATACTATTAGGTTCAGTTTTATAATCCTAATATACGCCTAGGGTTTTAGTTGAGAGTTCAACAAGAGAAAAGAGGAGAAAAGAGGAAAGGATCAAGGCGTTCGTCGAGGTTCTTGAGTTTGGTTACAGATTTTCTCCATCGGTTTGATCCCTAAGAGGTATGTAAGCTTCCATAGTATTGGGTTCGTTCACCCACGCGCCAATCATGATTTATTCAGCGTAATTTCATTCTTAAAATTTAAGGATTTAAGTTCTTGATGAGTTCTTGAAGTTTACTTCTAAATCTTATTTTTTGGGGTTTTGATGATTTATTAAGATGAAAGTGAGTATTTTGAGGGTTTTATTGAGTAGATTGGTGTGTACTTATATTAAGAAATCGAATCCAAGTGATTAGGGAAGATACCGTTCGAATCTAGGCGAAATAGGGTGAGAAAACGAGCAAAGAAAGTCGTCGGTTTTCTGGGCGGTGCCTGGGGCGACATGCCACCATCACGCTAGGGGTGGCTGGCGCGCCACACCAGTCAGTACGCCAAGAATAATTCTCTGTAGTTTAGGGACAGGCGCCCCACGCCACTCAGTACGCCAGGGTTGCCTACCCCTACCCGTTCTCCGTCGGTTCATCCGTCTGAGTTCTTTCGAAGGGTACCTTTACTCCCCTTTGATTCTAAACACTCTAATCTACTTCTAAACACCTAAAAATCATACATAACATGAATCATAACCTTGAATTAAAAATTCAAATATAAGGTAGAGTTGAGAGTTCTTTCAAACATTTTGAGAAAGTCCCTTTGAGTCTTTTTGAAGAGTCTTCTACAACTTCTAATAACTTGTTTCAAGACTCGAGCAACTGAGTATGAGAATGAGGAGAATCTGTTCATGAGTCTATATTATCATCACAATATCCTTCGTATTATGAACCATAACTCTTGAATTCATATTTCACATTCAATAGAGAGTTAAGAGTAGAGTTCAAGAAAGTCTTTGAGTTCAATTGTGAATCCTTTGAGATCAACTATCGATTTGAACTAAGTTTTGATGAAGTAAGTATGAGAATGAGAAGAGTCGTATACACGAGTTCCATATTGTTATGTAGACCCTTGAGTCGAGTCATTCATGCCCATAAATTCTGTATGGACTCCATAAATTGAGTATCTTTGAGAGGAGTAGTATCTTCAAGTTTTAAGTCGTGAATATTGAGTTCCTAATCCCTTTTGAGATTTTATTCCTAATCATGGGTCTATTTCATAATACCCATAAAGTCCTTGAGTTGAGTTGTTCATGTCCATAATCCCACATGAACCCTTTAAGTCGAGCATTCTTGAAACAAGTATTACCATTAAAGTTCTTAAGTTCTGAGTTGTTAAGTGTTGAGTATTGAGTTGTAATTATGGTTATTGAAAACCTTGAATTGAGTCGTTCACGTACATAATTCGGTATGAACTTTATTCTGAGAAGTCTTTTACAAATGTTTTAAACTTGTTTTAAGACTTGAGCTTTGAGTTGAGTAAGAGTAACAAATGAAGTTCTTCTTTTTCGAAAGAGTATATGGAAACTATGTATTCCCAAAGAAAAATGTTTTCACATTTAAACAAGAGAGGAAACACCGATTTCCAAAAGAGCCTTTGAGCTAGTTTTTCAGTAAAGTGTAAATGTTTTCAGATTTAAGCAAGAGAGGAAACAGTGATTTCCAAGAGAGCCTTTGGGCTAGTTTTTGAGTAATTATCTCAAACCACAGAAAGAGTTATGTTTTTAAACATATGAGCTAGTTATATTTTGGGAGTAGTATTGAGCACCGATATGGGGGAGAGTTCAGACAACTCACAGGCCCCCATAAACCATGTAGCCAACGTGGGTAGAAAGGGTCATACTTTTTAGATGATTCCTTAGTGATTTTTAGCATAGACTAGTGGATCCACTTAGTAGTTAGGTTCTATACCCTCGGCAAGGTATAGGACGGCCTTGGAAGCGTGAGGCAAAATGTTGTATCATCACATAGCTCATAGTGATGGTTGTCGGTTAGAAAAACTCCCAAAGAGATATTTTGTATTCTTATATACACAGAGATATTTTGTATTCTTATATACACAGAGTTATTTTGTATTTTCATATAAAAACAAGAGTTTATTTTGTATCCTTGCATACAAACTAGGTATATTGTATTCTTAAATACATTGAGTTGCTTTCTACTGTTTTAAAAGCTTTCCATATATTGCATCTCTTATTGTTGCTTTATATTGAGATGAGTATCCAGAGTTGAGTATACAGAGTTTGAGTACCCAGAGTCGAGTGTCTCCTTATTGAGTTGAGCCTTAATTCACTAAGTTGAATATCCTATTATTGAGTTAAGCCTTATTTCACTGAGTTGAATATCTTATTATTAAGTTGAACCTTATTTCACTGAGTTGAATATCTTATTATTGAGTTGAGCCTTAGTTCACTGAGTTGAATATCTTATCATTGAGTTGAATATCTTATCATTGAGTTTAATATCTTGTCATTGAGTTGAGCCCTATTTTCTCTGAGTTGAGTTGAACTATGTTTCTTTGAGTTGGGTTGAGTTGAGTTGAACGAGTTGAGAAGAGGTAAGTATGTTTCTATTCCACCAGTTCAAGCTTATGTTTATGCTTTAGAATTCCCCTTACATGCTCGTACATTCCATGTACTGAGCCATTTGGCCTGCATCGTTTCATGATGCAG
>JAJONR010005702.1:0-27371 GCA_029582245.1 Solanum etuberosum | reverse complement strand
TTAAGTATGTTTTAAATACTCCAAAACTCTTTTCATTGTCATCCAATGAGTTTGATTGAGATTACTCGTGAACCGACTCAGTTTACTAATAGCACATGTTATATTTGATCGCGTACACTTCATGATATATATCATACTTCTCAATACTCTAGCATAATTCATTTGTGAGTCGTTTTTGCCTTCGTTCTTTTGAAGTACAAAACTCACATTTATTGGAGTCTTGACAATATTGAAATTCAAATACTTGAACTTGTCAAGTACCTTTTCAATCACATCAGTAACTTCAATGTCTTTCATATCGAAGTTACTTTCTAGCATATGCTTAGTAGCATTTATGTCAGAAATATCTCTTTTGATGATCAACATGTCATCAACATAAAAACAAACAATGACCTTGTGATTTGGGGTGTCTTTAATGTAAAAACATTTATCACATTCATTAATCTTTAATTCATTTGCCAACATAGTTTGGTCAAATTTCGCATGTCATTATTTGGGTGCTTGTTTTTAATCCACAAAGTGACTTAACAAGTTCACAAACTTTCTTTTCTTTACAAGGAACCACAAAGCCCTCGGATTGTTCCATGTAAATTTCTTCCTCCAATTCTCCATTTTTTAAAAAAAATATTTTCACATCCATTTTGACCAATTTGAAGGTCATATACCGCAACTAGCACTATTAACATCTGAATTGATGTAATCCTAGTTAGTGGCTATTATGTGTCAAAATAATCAAGGATTTCTTATTGTCTAAAGCCTATGACAACAAGTCTTGCTTTGTATTTGTCAATAGTTTCATCATTTTTCTTTTCCTTTTGTAGATCCACTTTGAACCCAAATGTTGATTTCCTGGAGGAAGATCAACCAACTCTCAAGTATGGTTGCTCAAGATTGAATCTATCTTACTATTGACAGCCTCTTTCCTAAAAGGATGAGTCCACAGAAGACATATCTTCTTCGACTATATGGACTCATTTTCAAGAAGAAATGTTACAAATCAAACCCGGAGGAAGTAATTTATCCATTGACATTTACTACGCCTCTGAATCTCTTTATTAAGTATATTCTCCTTAGGTTTTTTCCAAGGTCGTTTAGACCCTTCACTTGACTATCCGACGGTTCGGACATATGAACCATAAATCAACATGCTTTACTATTTGTAGCATATTCAATGAACATACAATCCACAGTCTTAGGTCCTATTTTGACATGTTTGGGAATAGTTCCCTCATTTCCATTTCTCATATGGAATAGACTATATTGGAAATTGTTAGATCACTATCTTTCAAGAGTTATTGCTTGTATATACTTTAAGGGGCGACAAGTAATTCTCTATCAGGATACAACAAGGCCTGAACAAATAACTTTTTTTTTGTTGCTCCTTCTGAATAGACAAACTTTTTGTTATTCTCTTTTGCTATAATGATAGCATCCCCCCACAAAATTTGTGGTAAGCCTGAACTTATAAGTTGGACATTCAACATTTCCTTCAAAGTTCGGTTTTTTCCTGTCAACAATTTCATTAGATTGAGGTGAGTATGTGCAGTAGTTTGATGAATGATTCTATTTTGCAAATATATTTCTGCAAAAGAAGATTCATATTCTCCATATCTACCATTTCTAATCATGACAATGATTTTCAACTTCAGTTTTATATTGCCTAGATGTTTCTATCGCTTCATCCTTACCATTCAGCAAATAGACATAACAGTGTCTAGTGCAATTGTCAATAAAATTTATGAAACACTTTTTCCCACCACGAGATAGTGTTGACTTCATATCATAAATGTCAGTGTAAATCAATTCGAAGGGATTAAAATTCCTTTCAACAACACATACTTGACATTTTGATTTGTTGCACTAGAAGTTACGCAAAGCTTCTAAGTTGATCAGTTTTTGCAAGATTTTGTAATTGACATGTCTCAAGCGTTCATGTCACAAACAATTTGATTCAAGCAAATAAGAACAAACAGAAATACTGAGTTTGAAAAGACCTTCCGTGAGGTAACTTTTTCCTACAAATATTTTGTTCTTTACTTTTTATAACTTTGTCAAATACATACATTGTTTTAGAGTTAGCACCTTGCCAGATGTCCTTTTCAGAAGGACCTTTCCATAACATTCAATTTGTTATAGAATTACCCATGACCATAGTCTCATCGGTCCAATAAGGGCAATATGTGTTTGGTTTACAACACAAACATAACACACCACTTTTCACCAATGTTCATGTCTATACAAATAAATTTATTTTAATAGACATATCTTTTCATGAAAAATCACAATATTTTAAGTGACACTTTTTCATCAAAGAATACAATTCTTTTGAACGAGTGATATAATTTTGTGGTTTTATACTAGTCATATCATATTCTAGTAAAGAGAGACTCAACGACCACAATATCAAATATATTCTAAGAATTTTGTGGGTCTAACATAATACAAGAATGTCATTAGATTTCATATCTTGTACTTTCGAATTTAAATTAGATAGTAAGTCTAATTTTGTCTTTATCACAAGTAAAGAACAACCCACATTTCAAATATGTTCTCAAAAATATTTTTCAAGTGTTTGAAATTATTTTCCACATATTTTTCTCATGCTTTCAAATTGTAAACCATCAAAATACACATTGGCAACACGAAGCCTTCTTTTAGAGATTTAATCCATAGAAACACCCATTGCAGGCACAAAAATCACTAATTTTATGTCACTAGTGTTTTTTTTTTCCTTTCTGTCACAATTAGACATACCACTTAGTATTTAGAATACTAACAATAAAGATTCAATCTTTATAGAACTTGTTTCTAGTTTAACGATGAAGTTTTTATATTCTTTTAATCGTTAACCGAATGAACCTTGAATTCTGATGAAGTTTTTATATTCTTCGAATCAGTTTCACATTCAGACATAGTAGTAAACCAAAAAGGTTTTAATCTCCAGAAACCTTAAATACAACACTGTTTCTAGCTAACGATAAAGATTTTATCTTTTTTCGAATCATTTAGCCTTAATATTCCTGACGAAGATTTTTTACTCTTCAAGTCAGAATATTCATTCAAACAGAGTATTTAACAAATTGGTGAAGTTTCTATATTCTTCGAACCAATGCACAATTTGATTTGTTTATGAAGTTCTTATATTCTTCAAACCAAAGGAGTAAAAAATCAGAAGATTTTAGTCTCCAAAAGTAAGACACAATCAAATTTCACATGGAGTAGAAAACTACAAAAGTTTTTTTTTTCTCCTCTAAACAGAATATATATTAATAATAATAAAGATATATTCTGAGATCATCACATAATGACCATCTGTCCTAACATTTATGAAATAAATCTCATAACTTATAAAGGATAGAAAAAATAATAATGAAGGGAAATAAAGATAGAACCTGAGTTTTACTCTCATTGAATCATATTCTATCTGTTAGCAATGATTCCATGCAAATCACTTATCTTGCTAATTTTTTCTTTCTTTCTAGTTTCCATCATATTCCAATTTTCCTTAGAAGACATTGAATTTCAACGAGAAACTAAATTCATGTTCAAATATTGTTAGGAGACAACATCTGTTCATTTACTTCTTCTCATAGTTATATAAAACCAAGAATATAGGAAAAATAATTAAAGTGCTCATCTTAGCCTTTATGCACAAAATAACTTTCTCATTGAAAAGAAAACTGAAGGGGTGCAATGCTTGAATGCACTTGGAAAGAAAATAAAAATAATCTTACCCATTCAAGGAAAACTTACTACAGAAAATATACTCAAACATATTAAAGTAGTACTAATTCATCCCAAATCTCTTCTATCATATGATAAAATAATTCCTTTTTTTTCCAATAAAAAGAACACAGAAAATAAAAGTAATTTCCTTACCATAGAAAATACCATCAATATTAAATTTTTTAAGCTTGTTACCTCCTGTATTCAGATTAGCAAACCAGAAATAATAAAAGATGAAAAGAAAAAACAAAGAACTATCCGAGTCCACAGAACCCACTGTGTGTCTTTAAGAAATTTAATCCCCTCAAGTACCCGAGGTTGTAGGTTAATTCCTCCCAAGATAAAACGGATTAACCATCAAAGAAGTAGCGGTACCTCAAACTTCGATAAATTCAATGAACTCAAAATGACAACAACGAATCACACACACAGACACGATCGATCGATTTTGTTTTGTAAGAAATGTATGCAAGAGAAGGGAAGAATTCAATGCAGAAAAATGAGAGAAAACCTCTTTATTTATAGCCAATAAAGGGTAAAGGTCACAACTCTTTGAAAAAAGACAACATTTCATAAAGGTCACAAACCTTTGGAAAAGGCACAACCTTTCAAACGGTCACAACCTTTTAGAAAAGACACAACCTTTCATAAAGGTCACATCCATTCGGAAAAGTCACAATCCTTCATTTCCTGTTTACACCTTTAAAACCCAACAATTTTTAAATGAAATTTAGTAGCTTAAGTAATTGAAGTATATGGAAAAAAAAATTGTTATTTACAACGATTTAGATAATAACTAGGTAGTTGAGAATTGATTATATAATTATTAATTTTTCTTTGTACAAGTTCAAATAAATTGTTTCAAACACTTTAAGGGACGTATAATATATTTCGTGATTTATTTTTATTCTTCGACTTAAATTGCAAACCACACCCTAAAGCGATTATATTTTTTTAATCCAATGACTTGTGTTTTGGGGGTTCTACTAATCCAAATTTATATTGAAAAAAATTATTATACTGGTGAAACATTTTCTATCAAAACCAATAAAAACCCTCTTAAGAGGGTTCAAGTGGTAGTAGGCTAATTATTGATTTTATTTTAAAAGAAACTTTTTCTTATAATATACTACGAGAAAATTACAAAATGGGACCCTTATATTTGATAGTATGTTGAAAGTAGTACATTAAATATCACTTTAGCAGTTTTAATCCTCCAACTTAGGCAAACATGAATATTTTTGGTCTTCATCATCAGATATTTATCAAAATCTAATTATTAAATTTAATTGGAACTATGAGAACATAATAGTAATGGGTACTTACATTTGGAGGAATGTTTTTTGCTCTATTTTTAAAGTTTGGTGCAATTTGTTAGAAAAATATCCAATGGAGAACAAAATTATTTATTTATGACAAATTTTAAAAGACCAATTATTATTATTTATTGTTATTATTATTTTTACTATTACTATTATTATTCTCTATAATATTTGTTAAGGTTCTAATGAAACAGAGGGTGGAAAAAACAGAAAAGAGAGGAGGAAGTAAACGTGGTCAGTGGTCAATTTCATTTTTTTCCAAGTCAAAGCACACAAATTGACTTGGACGTAAAGAGGAACAAATTCCGTAGGATCAATTTGACCATTATTTTTCAATTGGAAAATTTTAACCTGTCTGATCGATTCGTGAAAACAATTACTAATAATGATAAAATTATCTATGTCACACTTTTTGGAATGCGGGCCCTCCTCTAAATTGTTTTAATAAGAAAGGTATCAAATCTTTTTTTAAAATTATATATACTACAAAATCATGTTTGAGACAAATTATTTTTTTCTTCTGTTTCTTCAGTGTTATATTAAAAAATCTAATTGTTATCAACAAGAGTTGTGGTGGAGTGGTAAGTACTCCTTCATCATTAACGAAAGGTCTCGGGTTCGAGTTACCACGGAGTCGACTTTGTTAGGCAACGCTTTACTCCCGATGTGGACTTTCCAGCGCGAATTCAAATTTAATCGGACTCCAACATAGATACAAGACTTTGATTTGGAAACAAGAAAAAAAAAATGTTCTGCCTTGAAAATATGATATTTTTAAATGTTCACTAAAAAGTTTCATTAGGAAAAATTACAAATTATAGATTTCTAAAGTATATACAAATAATGTGTCGAAGATTTAAGGAGTTTATTAAGTTATAGTTTTTTGCTGAATTTCTTTTTATATTTTTTGAGATGATAACTATTAGTTGAATTTCATATAAACAAATTAGATCAATATTTATGTTTTAAATTGACGAGTATAGGGTGCAGAAACTTTCAAATTTTATTAAATAGAGGCTCAATAATGTAAGCAAAAAGAATAACGAATTATGAGTGATTAATAATGAGAATAAAAACCGACCAAAAAAAATGATGAGAATATTGACAACTTATGCCAATCAACTAGTGGTGGAAAGAAGAAGTAAAGGGAAAAAAATTGAAATTAAAAATCCTAGAAGCCATGGAATATTTCCAACCCATATTATCTATAACTGTTGTTTTTTTTTTTGTAAAAAAATTAATTCTCTCATGGAAATGTGTTCCCTTTTGTGATTGACAACTAGAAGCTTGTTAGTAATAATTTTAGTTGTCAGAGAATATATGTTCTTTATTTAAAAATATTTTAATGTTGAAATTTGAAAGTAAGGATTCAATGTAAATTTTCTCAATTTTTATGTCATTTTGTTTTTATTTATATAACAATTCAAATTAATTTTATTTCTTTAGTTATATATTCAGTGTTTGATATTTATTTTATGGCTCGATAGATTCAAATTTGTGCCGATAACATGTCATTGATTCTCGATGCTCAATTAGGGGTCGTTTGGTACAGAGATTAATAACACAAGAATTAGAGTTCGTTTGAATTGTCTTAACAAGTAGTTTTTAAGTCAAAAATAAAAATCAAACTTAAATGAATTTTAAGTCAAAAAATAAAAAGTAGGGGGAGCCCTACTTTTGGTTTTAACTTATTTTAAGTTATTTTTAACATTGTCAAACACTTCCTAACTTATTTTAAGTCATTTTTGACTTATTTTAAGATATTTTTATATTTGCCAAACATTTCCAGAAATCAAAACATGACTTAAAAGTAAGTTTGACTAACTTTTAAACCAATCCAAACATCCTCTTAGTAATGCATACAATCTTGTGTTTGGATTAAAACTCTACAAAAAGTTTCTTTTCAATTATACCCTTGAATTATTATGAGATTTCTATTTTATGTTATTGGGTCAAGGTAGATAACTGTCGGACAATATTATTTTATCGTGGCCTTCTAACTAGCTAAGAGAAGAACAATTTTGTCGTCATGTTTGTTATTTTCTCACTTGAATTATTTAAGGTAAATATTTGTCATCTTAATAAATTAATCACTTACAAAATATCATTTTTCAATTTAAAAAAGATAGATCATCTACTTTTAAAATCGAAAAGACGGCAAACAATAGTAAAATCGAATAAACCATCTACGTTTACACATAAAAATAGCAAGTTGTAGTTTTAATATGTATGTAATTTTATAAATTGTTTAAAATTCAAATAATAGAAAACCACATATATATCAACATACATGTCAGGCCCCAAACTCAAGGGGTGCAACTGGTTCTTAATGCCAAAACTCAGGCCCGAGCCAACCCTGTTGAACCATTTGCTACTAGCACATGGAAGCCACACGCATTCAAGAAAACAAACAAGTATATCACGTCTTAAAATTAAGCCCTCGGCCGGCAAGGTCCCTGTCAATAGATCTATAAAAGAAACAGATACTCCTAAGAGTTCCTATAAAAAAATAGCCAACTAGCACAGAAGTCCTGATTGAGCCGTCGAAGCCACCATGATCTCTATACCAAAACTGAAAGCAAGTATATATCAAGACAATACAGCAAACAACTCCCAAGATTCAGAAAACCAACAAACTAGACTAGTATGGCCATAACGTAGCTATACACCCCAGACACTAGTCTGCAAGCCTCTAAGAGTGGTAAAGATTGGCGGACAGGGCCCCAACATACCCATAAAAATATATACAACAAAAGCTAACAAACCTCTTAACTCTGACAGCTCTGGAGGAAAGGGGCTAGCCAACCGGATAGAAGTCAATCCTGCTGCTGAGGAGGTCTATTGGGTCGTCTATCGGGACCTGCAAGCATGAATGCAGTACCCCCAGGCAATAGGGTATCAGTACGAAATAATGTAGGGAGTATGAAAGGTAATAGACTATGAGCATGTATCCTAATATACTGGGACTAATCCGATAAATAAATCAAGGATAAGATAAGTGTACTAACCTGCTCCTAAATCTAAACATATCAAAAATAATAAAAACAACAACTTAACCAAGCCCCCATAAGCTCGGCAGGTACAAACAGCACACAAGACCACCTACCCAGGCCCACATAAGCCCATAAGGTGCCAATCAGTCTATATACCCCTATCAGTAGTCCCCTAGCCCCGTAGGCAGTCACATAGCCCTCTTAGGCAATATAATAGCCCCGTAGGTAGCATATAGCTCTCTTAGGCATCAATATAGCATATAGACAACTCATAGCCCTCTTAGGCAACAACATGGTCCTGTAGGCAACACATAGCCTTCTTAGGCATCAATATAGCCTCGTGGGCACCTCATAGCCTTTCTAGGCATCAATATAGCCCCGTAGGCAACTCATAGACCTTCTAGGCATCAATATAGCCCCGTAGGTAGAACATAGCCCTTCTAGGCATAGATCATATTCCTGCAGCTAGCCACAATAGCCCCAAGGACAACAATAACAATCCAATAGCTAAAAGCGAGCAATTTAGTTATAAGAAACCTATACAAATAGCCTCTAAGTCGCGTCCAACATAGGGGCTCTACTAACTGAATATGAATCCCAACAAGGGAGGATTATATCCACTCGAGCACCCAACAATCAACAATAATGGCTACAAGTATAAAAACGATACCAACCCAATTACATTGCTCCTAAGCTTTAAGGAAACATGTCGTAATAAGGGAATAGCCTTAACATACTTTTTTCACTGAATTCACGTGGCCTAACGACTTTTACTCATATCCCCCCTCGCTACTACAATAAGGCATGACCATAATCAAAACACAAGAATAGAAGATACCACGATAATCCGATAAAAGATATGTATTTTCATTGCAAATTGCTATTTGCGGCTTATCAAAGCTAGAGTCGATGAAAAAAGGGTCTTACCTTGATCTTAAGTTCGTAATACACCTCAAAACCTTAAAATATGTCCAAATCCTTGTTGTTCCAACACCAAAGTATGATATGCTACGAAATCGATAAAATAAATTATACCCTGATGACGAGCTCAATGCGTAGAACAACTTTCATCAAGGACTTAAGTCAAGAAAATCAATAATTTGGTTGATCCTAGAAATGGGTTTCCTAAGTTTTCTAGTTCTTAACTCAAAAAATGAAGAAAAAGTCGAAGAAGAAGATATATATAAAGTTCCACTTACCTAGGGCCCCACTTCACGTGCCTGCTTACGCAGTCTCGCAAAAACGCGAATATATCTTTATTCTGAAGTTGTATGAATCAACGTTTTGATGCGTTGGAAACTAGACTCGTAGACCTTCGATTTGATAGGTCGGGCCCCCCATAACTCTTTATAGATTGGGAGAATACCTCCGAGATATTTGACCAAAATTTCAAAAAAATCTTTAAAAAGGAACTTACGATAACTTTCGCCAACTTTTATTTTGCCACCTACTTAACTTCAAAACTTGAGATACAACCCTTGAACACTTAAATTATGACATACCAAATCATTCTTAATTTATTACTCACCCTTTTTGCCTTTCCACGAAGGTACGAGTTAATTTAGACGTTTCGAAAAGTCGGGGTGTTACAATACAATACATTCAATTAAGATCACGAACGTCATGTGGTCATATATTTGCCTTTTTAATTAGTAAATGTTAAACAACTCACATTTCAAATATTGTATTGATTTGTATTAGATTCATTTAGCAAGAAACCACTCTTTCTAAATAATAAAATTTGTAAGTTAATTATTTAAATAAATTTACTAATACAAATATTAAACATAAAATCAAAAAAATATTCAAAATGATTAAAAGGATTTTTGAGGGATATTTTTTGTCTTTACAGTTTACATATATTAATTCCATGGTATTAAATACTACATCCTCTGTCTAACAATAATTATCTACTATTGACTTGACACATGGATTAAAAAACAGTAAATGAAATGAATAATTTTACCAAATCAACCTTATCAAATATAAGTCATTTGAATATTGAAAAATAAATAGTATTTAATAGAAAGGGTAAAATAGACAGAAAATGATAATTTATTCATTGATTTTATAAACTAAACAATTATTGTTGGACATCTCAAAATAGTATAGTGAATAAGTAAAGATGAATAGAGGGAGTATGTATTACTAATACCATCAAATGAAAGATACCAGTTAAACATTTTATAATATCATATAGAGTGGATGACTAATCCATGTAGACTCAAAATTTATAACAACAAATAGTACCATAATACACAGACTAATTCTTCTAATACTCCCTACCAAACGACGCCTCAAGACCTCAAACTAAAAGGATAATTCATATTCACCCCGTTACGATCTAGACGATACGTTCAAAACTAACTAGTATATTATTCATTCAATATTTACTACAGTAATTTATGAAGAATCAAATTGCACAGATTGGTTGTGTAATAAACCGACAACTTGCAGCCAAATCCAGCATTTGGTCTTATACCTTCTAAATCATTTTTTTAAAAAAAACTTTTTTCTGACATTGTATAGGTTTTGCCTTTTACTTCTATTTATCCGTTTTAATTTACGTGACATTATTTAAATATAAAATTTAATAAATTTTCTAATTTTATTTTATCCGTCTGAATTTACGTACATCATTTGGATATGAAGTTTAATAAAAAAACATTGTTTTATTTATCAAGTTGTCTTTCTTAAAGTTAGGTTAGTATTTACTTTTAATTGACTTTTTTTACAATAAAGTGTTAAGTGAGACTCAATAAAAGATAAAATGAGTATGAATCGTCAAATAGTTACTTCATTCGTCCATTTTTAATTGTTATAATTTCCTTTTAAAAGTCAAACTATAAGAACTTTGATTAATATTTTACGATATATTTTTTCATCATATTGATATGCAAAAAATTGCATTTTATTGTACTTTTCGTATAGTTTTTGAATATCTAAATTTTTATTTAAAATATCAAACTAATGTAATCTAATTTAATTTTAAAAATTAGTCAAATTGACTTTCGAACAACACAACATGATAATTAAAAGTGGAGGAGAAAGTACCAAATTAAAAAAATGTCATTTCTTGAGGAATGCACCACAAAAGAAAAGAATGACACATAAATAAAAACAAAAAGAATACTGGATTTTATTTTATTTTTGTTTATAATCTATTACCAAATATTTATTTTGATGTCTCAATTAATTTATTTAAAATATTTTTTATGTAAGCCAATTAAATGGAAAACACTTATGTGTTACGATTTACGGTTCACTTTAATTTGGGGTAATGAATTATTAATGCTTAGTTAGGTCAAACAAACCTAGCTAGCTTATCTTATCTTATCATAAAAAAAAAAATTATCTTTTTTTTTCTCGTCAAAATCGTCCCACTGTTAATCAACTTTTGTCAATAACTTTTCATCATGTATAGTCCACAATGTGATGCACACACGATTTTAATATTTATACTACGTAATATATATTACAAGATGTAAAAAAAATCATCGCGTAATTAAAATATTAAAATAAGTTTGACAATAAAAATGACAATGTCCTACAATAAAATATTAGATCAAGAATGAAAAAATACTTACCACCGGCCTGATGATGACAAGTTTGCTTTTTATTCAAAAATTAATTATTTGAGTAAACTGTTTTTGTTTTTAATGGTTATATTTGATTGCTTAGTGAATTGAAATCAACTTTTTAATCGAAAAGATAGTCGATAGGATTAAGATAGGTAGTGGGGTTTATAATTATTAATCAAATGGGCTAATCCTAGAATTAAAGCCTAATTTGGCTGTGTCTGATCTTTGACGTAAAAGACAAAGATGGTTAATTACAAAGTCAAAAAAGCAAGTTTGTCTTGTTTCCATTTTACCATACACAAAATGCCATTGATTACATTGTCTAAGTACACTTATGTTACCACTAATTTTTCAATTTTACTTGTAATCAAATTGATTACCGACCATATCATTTCAATTTGAAGCCTTTAGTACAGACAATAACCCAACAAGGCAACAACTATATCAAGATTTCAAAAGGTAGGGTCACTTGTAGTCTACAACTAATATTATTTTATTTCTTATTCGATGTCCGATTCTTCCATTGGAGTTTGACTATTTCAGATTCGCACCGCGTAAGCCTCCAAGGAAGTGCTCCCTACCAAAGATTTTTCCATATCCACGACTCAAACCCGAAATATCTAGATAAGAGAGGAACAATATCGTTCATTGCACCACAACCTACGATGATAACTCTAATTAATTAGTAGTACTAGTTTGCTAATTAATGTAAAGACTTTTGATGTTATGGAAAATGACCACTTTCAATAGTATTAGTAACCGACATGTCATTCGTTAATAATTTAGATGACATATGTGTTTATCGTTCAAATATTAACAAAAGACATGTATGCTTACTTTTCATACTTGGATATATTTGACTTTTTTTTTCTCTTATAAATCATCTAATTAGATTAATTGGTCAGGGCTCCAAGAAAACTAAAAACATATTTAACTAAAATGATAAAGAAACTGAACCATTAACAAAAGACATATCTGCTTAATTTAAGAGATTAACTTCTCTGATAGTTGAAAAAGAAAATTACACTGTCAGTTTATTTTTAGAAATACTTATTTCTTTCAATATGTTCACATATTATTAATATTTACATCAAAAAAAGAATTATATAGTAACTTAAACTCTAAATTAATTATAGGAGTTTGTTTAGGATTCTTATTTGGTTGTGAAAAATAAGAAGGATTGTTTCACCGATTTCTTATCCTCGTTATTATCACATCCTTCTCCATCAACACCATTGAAGCAATTTGAGACAATCATCAAGTAACTTTTTACTCTCTTTTTCTTCTTTTTAAAATCTAGACTAATTAATCTCATAAAATAATTATTATAACTTATTAAGTCTTCTTCTCAACATAATTTTTTTTTTGGATAGGGGCTTCTATTGCTTTAGACTATATTTTCTCTTCTTAGTTCATTCAATCAACAATACAAAAATTAATTGAAAACAAACTTTAATTCATGTACTCCAATTTATTTAAATAATACTCAAAGTCGATAATATCAAAAATATTTGAATGTTCTTTCAACAAAATAAATCTTAGATCGGTAAAATTTGTTTTTAAAAAAAGAAAAAGA
Source organism: Solanum etuberosum (assembly GCA_029582245.1). Taxonomy (NCBI): domain Eukaryota; kingdom Viridiplantae; phylum Streptophyta; class Magnoliopsida; order Solanales; family Solanaceae; genus Solanum; species Solanum etuberosum. Next base: position 14,173 of record JAJONR010005702.1, on the reverse strand, counting down.
GAAACTGAAAAATCATTAATCTTTAAACGTAAAATTATAATAATTAAATTAAAAGAAATAAGTATTTCTAAAAATGAACTGACTGTAATTTTTTTGTCCACGATTAATGGAGAGAAGTTAATCTCTAATTTTAAATAGTTTAAGAGCATATTTAAACGGTATGCACTCGTAGCACACTGTCCTCTCGCCTCTTATATGATTTTTTTTGGACGTGATTAATTTCTCTCTAGTTTAATTCATATGAGGATTTGTTACTTCAACGACTTAAATTTTTTGATAATATTTTATGAATTATATTGTATTTTCTTTTATATAAAATAAGCGATTGTAGCACACTTTCCTCACATCTTTTATATGCTTTTATTACTTTTTTTTGTAAATTTTCTCTTTGATTTAATTCGTATGAGGATTTTGTGTTTAAAATATTTCACCGCATTTTATATATTTTATTATTATTATTATTATGACTTTTATATATTTGTTAAAGAGCACTTCCCTTTTAAATGATCTTATTTTTAATGAATCTTATGTGATGAAAATTTGAATTACTACTCATAAAAAATTCACTAAACATCGTATTTATTAGATGTTGTCATTTAAGTTGTACCCATTTTTAAAAATTATTAAATTGATTACCACTTTTGACAAGCTTACAATATTTTCCTCTGCCGACATCACCGTCGTTTACGAAATAAAATCACCAAAAAAAAATTCATTTACAATTAAATCAAAGACGTAAAGTTCATATTTATATCTAAAAAATAATCATATACCTAAAATAAATGTTGCGTGCACTATTCACATACGCAAAGATTATAGAGCTAGAAAATCAACTTACATGAAGCCCTTTTATTTTATTTTATTTTATTTTTGCTTAATTGCTTTAGTTAGTTCGTTGAATTTCATGTATATGGGGAAAATATATGGTTTGTCCTCATGTCAAAATGTTTAAAGTTTGATTTTACCAAACACATAAATTCAGTAAACGAATGTCTGAAGTTAGACCTTTCCAAGATCACAATAACTCCAGTAAAAAAAATTGTCTGAATTTGAATTTGACAAGTCATATCAAATTTCAAACAAATATGTTTATGCTTGGCCTCTTCAAAGTCATACTTCAGACATAACGTTTGAAATTCAAACGGGAATTTTCAGCTTCAATCGCATACGTCTGAAGTTGTGTTCGAAGCAGATAAATTTGTAAAATTTGAACATCAAATATGATTTAAATGGCAATCGTAAAAATAAAAATTGGTATTTGTGCATCTCCCCGAATTAGTCGGGATCCTAATTCAGGGAATACCAGGTGGAATATTTTTTTAAAAAAAATACGTATTCCCTTTGTCTCTATTTAGGTACATAGCTTCCTTATTAGTCTGTCTAAAACTATTTCGTTTTAAAATTTCTCATTTTGTTCTTAATAAACTGATTTACGCCATACATGGTCAAGAACTGTTTTACACCATAAATTTTGAAACTCTTTTTTTTTTTTAAATTTATATTAAGTCAAATATTTAGGATGAAGTAATAATTTTTTGTTATACAACTAATTAATCAAACATTATATGTTTTTTTATTATATTGGATTTGATACTAAAATTAGTATCCTACAATCAACCATGAGATGTCAATAACCATTATTAGTTATTTATAGGAAAACACTCCAACAAGCAAAGTGTTTGGGTTCGTATTATGCAAAGAAGTCTTGTCCATCTTAATATGTCTCCTACAAAATAATTACATTTCATGTTCTAAACACGTGTTTCCAACTAGTAGAATCCTAGGTTAGGTGCATTATTCAATTATTGTCCAACAAATATGTTCTTAATTAATCATACATAAAAAAACTTTACCATTCTCTTTATTCATGTGTTAATCAGACAAAACATTATATACAAAAATATGTCATTTCAGACCTTTTTCTTTATTTTCATCATACATATTCATACTCCACTTTACAGCAGTATTATTACTAATGTCCTTGTATTCATTTGTCATTATTGTGTTTTATAATCAGATTAATAATCTGTTTGATCAAGCCTTTGGAAGGTTAAAAATATAATTTGATGTTTGATCAATTTTTTAGGGTAAATAAGTGTTTTCGAAGAGTAGTAAAACTGTTTTTCAGAAGTAAAAAAATAAAATAATTTCCCCCTAAAAATACTTTTTAAATTGAGGTATAAAGGACCTTATATCGAAGCATGGTTATTGACTACAACTATCAATTTTACTATTGTTAATTGGTAAAGTCAAAGTACAAAGTTTTCATGTTTTCTTGGTGAAGAGATTCTTCTTCGTTTTTGAAGTGTGCTACAACAATTTTTCTAGAATTCTTGGGAGGGATGTATTCGAGAAGGAATAGGAATGTATCCGAGAGGATAGAGATATATCTGAGAGGTGATAGAGATGTATCTGAGAGGTGATTTTTATAAATTTTTTAAATGGTTATTTTTTTAAAAAATTATGATATCTTAAGTTGTGTATTTATGTATTTTTTCCTTAATTAAAAGTGATTCAGTGTTATAGTCATAGCTCTTGATCAATAAAATGAGTGTAAACTAAAATCGTTGGAGATCGAGATTCAAATAAAATTATTAGTTAATCCTCTTTTATTTTTCTAAGTTTTGATAAATAAAATTACGTGTGATATTTATAAAAGTCAAAATATTATTATTATTATTTTTAAAAAAAGGGTCCTTATTGACTGCCAAAGCCTATTCAAAGGACAAGCTATAGGTCAAATTTAAGCAACTTTATATATTTATCAGTACTATAGTAAGTGATAGTCTCAAAATATTTATCATTTTGAAAGTTAAAAATCATTTTTTTTATATTCGTTTTATGTATTCTTATTTGTAATAATTATAAATATCTTAATTATGACACATAAATAATATAATTATTCTTAATTTATATTTTTAAATGACATATAAATAAAAAATACGATAAATATTTTGAGATTTATGAAAAATATAGTAGGTCGGCAAAAAATAAGATATAGGTAAACTCTCTACATCTATAGACTATAGGTGCTACATAGGCCATAGCAATTAGGGCATTAATTTTTTTAAATTATTGGATTGTAATTGGCAGAATTAATGAACAGAAAAAAAAATAGTTCAACCATAAATTATGCTTGCCTTGACATTTCAGATTCTTTATGTCTCTTCTCTATAGTAGGCTCCTGTGGGGTCTTGAAATATTTACACGTGTCGTTATATAATTTATTTAGAATTCATTTTCAAATCATGATAAAATATTAGTTTGAAATTAGGTCGATTTGAAGTTAAAATTTTATTTGAACATATAATTTAAAAGAAGTTTTTTCTGGTAAGTAAGTACTATTCATAATTTGTAAAAACTATTCAAATTTCTCAAAGTCTTAGTTAATCTTACCCAATGAGTAAATCATAATTTATAAATAACCTATCGAAATACATAACACGTCAAATTAATAAATCATATACTTCGTATTCGTTTTATGAATATAAATAGGTCAAATGCCTACTAAATTAACTTGATTTTATGTTCAATATATTATTTCACTGACATATATATAATTTGAATTGTATCATCTCCGTGTTGGGATAAAATAGTTCAAATATATTATTAAAACACAGCATGGCATATATCATGTTTTATGCTCATGCATACACAATTTTCTTCTAAAAAGTCTCACATTATTAAGAATGTTTCTCTACACCTTATATATAACTCATTTTTTTCAAGAACAAATATAAGACTTTATTCGTACATCCAATACTCGAATTCACCCAAACAAATAGATGACACCAAACAGTTTAAAAGAGAGAAAAAAAACTAAAAGGAAAATGAAGAAACATAAAGGAGACAGAATCTATAGAATTATCTAACGTGGGGGACCTTAGGAGGTTGTGTTATTAGTTGAGCTAGCTGTAAATAGAGAGAAAAACATTACCACATGAGTAGGAAAAATAAAAGAATGTGAAGTATAGCGAGTCGCAAAAATAGAGTTAAAATTTAAAATTTATTTACTTAAATAAATAGTTTTGATGTATTAAGACATACAAAAATCTGTATCAAAATTATTGAATTTGACCGAATCCGTACCTTAATCTTTATATCCGGCCTAAGTACAAAGTAGATGTTTTTGAATTGAATAGGGTAGCCTTGTTCTTAAGCAACAAATTATTTTAGACAAAGTCCACGACGCTCCAAAGATTCAATGCTTAATCATGTCTATATATTTATTTATATACTATAGTATACTTTTTTTCCCTCTTTATTCAAGGAGTTGCATGCATATGCTTGCTTTGTTCTGTGTTTAACATGTCAAATAATGTGCACTAGTGCTAGTGTTGACATATTGGATGATATCATCACATATATATAGTTCTATCACAGTGTTTCATACTAGTTGACCTCCACCGGCCACCCCCAAAAAATAAAATACATTGTTATTACGTGTTCGGTACTTATACATATCGGAGTCTGACTAAATGTCGAAAAATTTCACATTAGGATAAAAGGTTTTCTAACAAATTAAAGGCGACTTCTTACTAGTGGGACTCAAATATGTGACCTCTTGTTAAGGATGAAAAAATATTTACCACTTCACCACTACCCTTGTTGATAACGCTTTACGAGTATTATATTAGAGTCAACATGTTTGGAGAAGGTCAATTTTTTTCTTTTTTGGTTATTGGATTACTTAAATTCACATGGACTGTTATAAAATGTCAAATTAGGGCTGTCAAAAAAAATCATAAAATCATCGAGAATGATATTATTTGTGTGAATGTATATAAAAAAAAAGTGACCTTTTATATTGACAAAATAGAGCAAGATAACTTTACAATAATTTCCAATATTTAGTTAAGAGTGACCTTTATTATTATTTTATCTGATCTCCTCGGGGTTTCATCTTTTTCGTTCGTTTAATATTTAATAATTCGAACTCATAATCTTAAGATTAGAGTGAAGAGTGTTTAGTGACTGTTTACGATCAGATTAACCCCTTTTTTGATCTATTAAGAATGAGCATTTTAGCAAAGAGTTCAATAATGTGTGTATATATATATATATCTTTAATATTGGAGAAATTTCAAGTATAACATTTTTGCATTTAATTTTTGACACTCCAAAAAAAAGAGGGGAAGTTTTTGAAAGAATATTTGTAGGTGGGGTTGGAATATGGAAGGGTGTTATAAATGAGCTCACGGACTACGTATGCATGGGGATATATATTTATTTATTATATTATACTATATGATTAAATGGCGCCTTAATTTACTGCTTTTATTTTTCATACCGACCAATTTTCAATCCTTGTCAACGTGTTGCATCTTTTTTTAACATGACCAACCTTTCTCTCACCTTTTAATCTTATACTATACTTTATAATATTTTATTTACTACTTATAAGTTATAACGTACTCCGTGCGCTCCTTATTATATCATGTTTATTCATTCCCCGCTAAAAAAAATATTGGATTTTTAAAATTAAATTATTCTTATTAAATATAAAAATTTAATTATGTACAACTCTCTTATCTAGAACAAATTAATTTTAAAAAATTATACATGTTCTTAATTATGTAAAAGTACTATTTATATTGAACTACAGATATCATAATAAAACTAATTGTGTGTGACCATGATTTTTATTTCTTTTCGAAGTTGAACTTCAAAAAAAACATATTTTGACGATAAAATTTCATAATTTTCAAGAATTTTAAAAATAATAAAAAGCGGTTTTCACCTTTTTCATTCTAAATTATTTTAAAAAGATATATAAAAATAATTTCAATTTATATGCATGATCAAATACAATTTTAATTTTTAAATAATATCTTATTATTTTTTTAAAATAAAAACTATTTTTTTATCAAATTTTGCATTTGAACATGGTCAAAAGTCCACTAAATATTTAGAGGCAAAATTAGTTCTTTCTGAATCGTCTCTACCATCCACAAAGAGAGATTTGCATTAAGGAAAGGTGAGGTGTTTGGCCAATATTGTAATTCAGAAAATATAATAATAATTTATTATAATAAATAGCAAATAGCTACTATAATAAACTTAATTATGCTCCATAGCTATAGTTTACATATTTACGGGCTGTAGTTACAGTTTAAACTGTCCCGTTTGTATAATTCGCGGATTTGTATAATTCACGGGTTTGTATAATTCGCGGGTATATTTGTATAATTCAGTTATTTTTTTTTATAAATTCGAAATAACAAATTTATACAATTACAAATTTCGAATTATACAAAAGTTATACAAACGTGCGAATTATACAAAACTAAAAAGCTGAGCCACATAATTATAGTTAAAAGTAGGTCGCGAATTGTAATTAAAGCAAACTATAACTATATTAACTAATTAACTAATTAACTAGTATATATTTACTTATACGCGTAAGGTTCTCTAAATAAAATTATACTAATAAAATTAAGTAATAAATGTTAATACCATCACCAACCACTTCTCAAGTCTAGTTTATGGAGTAGTTTATACCATTAACACATTCCACTAAATATATAGTTATACGACAAAATTTAGTAAAACTTATTACTAAAACAATAATAATCTAAAGAAAACATTTTGCGTTACATCAGAGAAGACTACAACATAAGAAATAGTTGTCAAATGTCAATTTAAACAATGTAAGTGTCAGAAAATTCCACAACCATCTCCATCTTTAAGTCACGGCTAAATTTAGAGCAATGTTTAGTAGGGAAAAAAATATTTTTGATTTTTTTTATATTTGATTAATTAATTATTTTAAAGAATACATTTTTTAAAAATATAAAAAAAATTATAAGCGAAGAAAATGATTTTCTTAATTTGAGAAAGCAGTTCTATAAATCGTAATCTATATATGTTAGATTGTCATTTTCCCATCTACTCAACACCGACCCTCACCTCCTCAACCCCCACCATCTATATTTCATCTGTCTCAATTTACATAATTTATTTTATTTTAAAATTTATTATTTTTTATATTTAGTACTTCAATAACCTTTTTAATCTAAGATCCTATATGAATATATAATACGTTAGACTACAAAATTCAAAAAGATATTTCAATATTTTATATACTTATTTAATTTATAATCAAAATATTCAAAAAGACTTTGATACATTTAAAAAAACTCTTTTACTTTCATAGCTCGTGTTCAGATAAACTAATCTACATAAATCAAAATTAAGTAACTATTTAGATAATATTTTTTTAACTTCCAAACATCAATAAATAAATAAATAAATTGTATTACATTCCCGTTATCGAAAGGGTCCCGAATTTATCTTTATCTTCGTCAGTATTGCCGATTTAGTGGACTTATATTTTTAATGAGCAGTCCCTATTGAATTAATGTGTTGTTAGATAAGGATTTGGAAGTTGGGAGTGTTGTGTCGTTGTATTCAGATTAGCAAATCAGAAATAATAAAAAATGAAAAGAAAAAGAAAAGAACTATTCGAGTCCACAGAATCCACTGTGTGTCCTTAAGAAATTTAATCCCTCAAGTACCCGAGGTTATAGATTAATTTCTTCTAAGGTAAAATGGATTAACTATTAAAGAAGTAGCGGTACTTCAAACTTCGATAATTTCAACGAACTCAAAATGACACAAACGAATCACACACACAGACACGATCTATCGATCTTGTTTCGTAAGAAATATATGCAGAAGAAGGAAAGAATTCAATGCAGAAAAATGAGAGAAAATCTCTCTATTTATAGCCAACAAAAGGTAAAGATCACACACTTTTTTTGAAAAAGGACAACATTTCAGAAATGTCACATCTCTTTGAAAAAGCACAATCCTTCGGCAAAGCCACAACCCTTCATTTTCTATTCACACCTTTAAAATCCAACAGAGAGATGTTTATCATTCGACCAACTCTATCTTTGATGTGTTGTCAAATTTTTAGTTAAGATAAGTAATTAGCTTTTTTTTGGTATTCAATATCTATATTAAAGTTTAACTGTTTTGAATTCATATCATGAAAGAAAACACACTCTATTAAAAAATAATAATTAAATATAAAATTTCTGATTAAGAAAGAAGTAACATATCCACGTATTTAGGTGGATGATAGTATGGTGTATAGGAACCAGATGTGAAGTGGGGAGAGAAAAGGGGATTGATGCCCACATGATGTGACGGATGCCTTTTGTTCCTATTCTCATAGCTAGCCGACGCTTCTAACAAAGTCACCCACATGTCATACGCACAACAAAACTGTCGACTTTCAACCGTACCACTATACTTTCGTTCTATATTACTTGTCCACGTTATTAAAAAAAAATATTTATTTTAAATTAATTATTAATTTAAAAAATAAAATTGACTTAAGAATTATAATTATATTTTAAATAAAAATATTATATAGGTCAAAATAAGTCCCTTCACTGTTTTTTTAAATTTCTTTTATATATAAATTTTGTATCCAATCAAATTAATTAAGACAAGTAAAAGTGAATGAAAAGGGATATCAATTTGTAACAAATGCAAAGTTTATTTATTTGGGAATGGATTGCCTAATTAACAGCTTTGCGATGTTACTTTCATGTTACAATTTGTTCATCCGTTTAATAGCCTTGTTATGCTTTTTATTTCAATTTGTTTAACCATTTAACAAATTTATTAGATTACTTTTCTTGTTTCAATTTATTTATTTTGGTTTTTTTTTTTTCTTTCATTTTTTAAATTTTAATTACTCATATGACATATTTAATATGATAAAACTAAAAGGTATTTTGGCACGTTATACATATATTTAATTTAAAATTATAAAATTTAAAAATCTTCTTTAATTTATTAAATTTCACGTCAAGTCAAAATCAAGACAAACAAATTAAAATGAGTTGATAAATTTAGCAGGCATTTGGATATGTGATTTTATCTCATTATTTCATATCATAATTTCACATTTTTCAAATACAAAAATTGAACCACAAGTTTATATTTTGTGAAAAAAGAATCATTTTTTATTTAACAGTCATTTATTTCATATATAAACAAAATTTGTAGTTAATATTATTACTCTTACCGACCTTTAAACCATTTGTATCATATATAATCGTTACTTTCACCAATCAAATTTATTAGTACTTCAACAAGAGAGTAGTACACTACAACTCATATTCCATTTTACCTTTTATTGAACTAAAGTTTGATAAGTAAATATTGTACTCCCTCCATTTCACAAAGAATGGCCAAGTTTGGCTTGGCATGGAGTTTAAGAAAATAAAGAAGACTTTTGAATCTTGTGGTTCTAAATTAAAGTTATGTCAAATGTACAAAATTGCCCTTTAATCTTGTGGCCTTAAACATGTCACGTGGAAAGTTGAAATTAAAATGTTACCAAAAAAAAAAAAGGTCATTTTTTTTAAACAGACTAAAAAGAAAAGGAGGTCATTCTTTTTGAAACGGAAGTAGTATTTTTTTAGAATAGCTTTATGATAGTGTACTATATTTTATTTAAGAACTTTGCTTATTTGGTGAGATTGTATAAAGAATTAAGGTAATATTGATACTTTTCAAAATTTATGAAGGTTTTATGTTTATGAACAAAAAATATAACTTAAAAATCCAAATAACATGTCCAAACGGAACTTCAATTTCATCTCATACGATTTTATATTATAATTTCAAATCACAATTTCATCTCACGTGCCCGATACCTTAAAGTGTTGATGAAGGAGTTGGAATAGAATAATGTCCTTTTAACAGCCGGCATCTACATGCAAGATTAATACCACTGGTAACAAGGCCAACTGATTTAACCACCTTTGTCTATATATATATATAAAAGTGGATCCCAAGACATTCTTTGAAATGATAATTTCAATTTTCAACTCTATAAATGCTAATTAGATGAATTGAACCAAGAAACTTAACCATGAGAGTACCCTTATGCAATGAACATTACTACCCAAAAATTATTAGTTGACTTTGGGATATAATTGTTACTATATATATACTTTATAGTTAATAAGTGTAGAAAATCCACTCAAGATCCTCTTGGAAGAAAGGGTCAAAAATAAGCCTAGAAATGAGCAAACAAAAGAACCAACTAAACATTGAATGAAGTAAACCGTGTGGTTGTCCATAGAAAATTGTATTTGAGTTATGAGTAGTAGGTAGACAAAAACAAAAAAAATGCCAACCCATAAACAGATATACATAATGCAGGGAGAATATTGAAATTCTTATATTTTACTCTTTTTGTCCCTCACATTCACCGTATCGAGAGTTAAATGAGTTTTCTCTTTTCAATCGTAATTTATAATACTTTTCATATAGTATGAAAAAAATACGAATTTACTCTGAAAGTTAGATGATATAATGCTCGTACTTTGAATCGTATAAAGTGGGATGGAGGGAGTAAGATTTTTAAGGTTATCATATTTGCAACTAAGTTTAAAATAAATTAGAAGGGGTGGAAATGAAGGTGGAAACGTATACATTTTCCACCAAACAAAGGGATATGGGGTGGTGGGTAATTTAGGTGTGGGCCTTTCTTGTGATGGTTGTATTTCTCTGAGAAGGTGTTAAGTAAGATGGGTACTCACTAACCACTTTGTACTTAAACATTTTACATGGGCCTGGCCCTGTTCTTTTTGAAAAGTTACATATTTGGCCGCTCGTTAAAATTAATTACAATCGCTAATCATATAGATATACATTAATATACAAAATATATACTTGTCGGTTATTATTTTGATAGGAGGCTATACAACGTAAGAATCCCTTTCTTTGTACTTGACTTGTGTTTTTGCTTCACCTCTATGTTGTATAATAAAGAGAGGCAACTAAGGTTGTGTACGTTTGGCATGAAGGAAAATGTTTTCTAGTTATTCTTTCTTTCATATGTGTTTTCGGTTATTTCATTTTTTAGTTGTTGTTAGTGTTCATATTCTAAATTCTTGATCATTTATGTATTTTCTTTTGTAAATTGCTTTTCTAGACTCTTCGGGTAAGGTTCGCGTATACCTTATCTTTTCTAGACTTCAACTGTGAGATTAGGTAAAAAGAGGGTTTCTATGTCACTTTGCATTATATATTGACTTAAAATTGAACTAAGCTAATGAGATGTCCATGCAATCATGCACTGAAAGATTGGTGACTAAATTATATGCATGGATAATGTAAATACATATAATTAATTAATTCACTTATATATATAAGTCGTTGAATTTCTTCGATATTTTTTTTTTCTTTTTTATTTTTACCTAACTTTTGGCTCCGCCACATGCTAAATAACAATCTTTGCATCATTGTTTACTACATAAATAAGTCCTATTGTATAGTACTATAATCCTAGCATGACTATAACGACGAACAAAATTTATAGCTAAACAGCAAAATTTGTTGCTAATCTTATTTAACGTCAGGTTTTCATTAGTTACAAGCAATATAGCGACGGATCAGCGATGAAGTTGGTAAAAAAAGAAAGAGAAAAATGAGCAGACAAGAAACTGATGATTTATATAATAAAACAACAATGTACATACATATGTGAATTATGTCACTAGAAAAACAAATGAAAAACAACAAAAGAGGGCACTCTTTCTTATAGAAAAAATTGGTGAAAACAAACAAATTAAATAATGAGGGACACAACACAACTGATCACTGCAGTGGATCAAGAAAAAATATAAAGTGGGCGGTTTGAGTATTATGTATATATGTTAGGTAATAATAATAATAGTTGACAAGCTCTTCTTTTTTATCTTGGGATTTGTGCATTTTTTTTTTCTTTTCTGATTACAAAATCTCTGCCATTTTTTCCTTTCTTTTTTTGTCCACTGGTTAAAAAAAAAATGCAACATGAAAATTGAAGTACATAAAAATTACACCTTCTGGACCACGCACCTAAAATTGTTGTGGGGACAGTAACTCAAAATCAACGGCTTAAAATTATCGATTACTCGCTCTGTTCCAATTTATGTGACATAAGTTGCGTATAGAATTTTAAAATGAAATGTATGAACCTTAAACATGTTATGTTATAGTATTTGAAAGGTGAATTCTCATGACCAAGTGTTTCCGGATTTAGGATTGTCGTTCCGAGATTAAAAAGAAAAGTGTGTCACGAGAAAGGGGGTAAAAGGAAGTAAATGAGACAACTGTGATATGTTTGTCTTTGTGTATATGTGTGTTGTGTGAGAAGTCTACTGATTATGGTAAGCTATTAATTAATAAAAAGGACCACTCTATTCTGTGTTTCTGTTTGGTTTGGTTTTAAAACATTCAGAGCCATAGGGTGGTCCTTTCTGCATGCAGTTATATATATATAGATCATTATAATCATAGGTTTTAAAGTGTTTTTATGGACTACTGACAATCAGCCCCAATTTCTTCTTATCTTGCTACATTTTCACCAGTACTTGTCTTGGATCTGATGACTTTTTACAAAGGAAAAAAAATTGAAGTTATTGGCTAGGAATTAGACTCTATGCACTTTGAGCATTAGAAATGTTTCAGATTCATATTGGGCTTGAAGCCCATTAGAGTTTTAAAAGGGGAAGACAGGATCAGAATCCAGATTAGTCGGACCTCAAAGTGGACCAGATGAGAAACAAAAAGGACTAGAAATCTCAAACACCCTTATTACTTGGAAAATATACATGAAACAACAACCACAATAATATATCCAATGTAATCATGTAATTCCACAAGTCGGATATGAGAAGGTATTGTGTATGCAGATGTTATTCCTATCTAGGGAGGTAAAAAGGTTGTTTCTGGTAGACCATCGACTCAAGAAAACAACAAGAATGAAGAAATCAAGGCAAAATACTCAACAAGGCATGACAAAGCATTCTTAAAAAAGAACATAATGTAACTACAAAAAATTATACAATAATCGAAGTACAAAAAACAATAAATAGTACTCGATAAAAATCAAAGAAACAAGGAACTACAAGAGTAGGACTACTAGTATGGAAAGAGAGTGAGATAATAATCAACTACTTACTGACCTTCTACATTAATTCATATCCTCCATAATCTTCTATCTAAGATTATGTCCTCAGTAAGCTGAAGTTATCCCTTGTCTTATCAAATCATCTCCCTCTAATACTTCTTAGATCTATCTCTAACTCTCCTGAAACCATTTATAAACTTTTCAACCTCCACATTGGGACATCCATGTTATCTCCTGCATTCTGATTAGCAAATCAGAAATAATAAAAGATGAAAAGAAAAAGAAAAGAACTATCCGAGTCCACAGAACCCACTGTGTGTCCTTAAGAAATTTAATCCCCTCAAGTACCCGAGGTTGCAGATTAATTCCTCCCAAGATAAAACGGATTAACCATTACAGAAGTAGCGATACCTCAAACTTCGATAATTTCAACGAACTCAAAAAGACAGCAACGAATCACACACACAGACACGACCGATCGATTTTGTTTTGTAAGAAATGTATGCAAGAGAAGGGAAGAATTCGATGCAGAAAAATGAGAGAAAACCTCTCTATTTATAGCCAACAAAGGGTAAAGGTCACAACTCTTTGGAAAAAAAGACAACCTTTCAGAAATGTCACAACCTTTTGGAAAAGGCACAACCTTTCAAACGGTCACATCCCTTTAGAAAAGACACAACATTTCATAAAGGTCACAACTCTTCGACAAAGTCACAACCCTTCATTTCATGTTCACACCTTTAAACCCAACAATCCCCCACATGAATAGGGAATGGCTATTGTTAAAACATATGCATGAAAAACTGTGTGATTCGTAAGTAAGAATTGATTGCATCTGGATAAGTGGGTTTCCCTTTGAACTTTCCATAGTGAACATATATCGGATATATTCGGTCAATCGGTAGATTTGATATCTTTGAACCGTCGAGCTTTGATGTATACCTAGACAACATAAGTCACACAATCAACCCTTGAACTGTTTTTGGTTCTCATTGTTTTGTTCGTTTCAGCCATGAACACTTCTTGGTTTATAAGTGTGTAGAGAACTGGCCTTACCGGATTCTCCTTGAAGCGGCTTACACTTCACACTTACATAGGTGATTTCTAAAACTGTTATCCCGTAGATACACCATTTAATATACCCTGTATCAAACTTAGAAACCATTAAAAAGTCCTAATGCCTTTATCCTTGTTACTGAACATTGTCTTATCATGAGAATGGACCATAAAAAATATTTTGACAATGTT
>JAJONR010005701.1:0-29713 GCA_029582245.1 Solanum etuberosum | reverse complement strand
ATATATATATATATATATATATATATCGACACACTCACCTAAATTTCATGTTAAAACTTAAACAAATATTTACCTCTATTATGATTTAGTGAGGGAAAATGTAGTGTTCTAGAGTTTGGACTTATAGCCAATGTAGCATATAGTTGCAATTACTAGTTTTCTTGATTTTTTCTTTATGTATTAGTTTGAGGATGCGACTAAGTCATTCTTAACTTTATGAGAAGTTAGTTATGAGCCAAGACTTTTTAATCACAAGCAACTACCAACAAGAATTTTTTTAATAACAAGCGACTATTTTGTGTAAGTACAAAGCTATAGAAGATTACATGTTTCTTAGTGCAATATGATTATATTTTTTTGGTTAAACATTGCATTTCATTCATTTTTGGAATCCAAAAAGTCACGGGTGATTTGAGTGAGATGTACAATAAGCCTCCCTATTAGATAATTATATACTCCATATTATCTTATCTTAAGATGAGTTAAATGAAACACCATGAATAATGTCTTTAGACAAATAGTATAAGTTTTAACTAGTGGTGTATCAATCATAAAACACATTTCTGTTTTGTGCATCTAATTATAACAAGTTGTATTGATCTTAGTATTTTTCTTATCCTTTATCTTTTTTAATCTAGCTTTTATGTACTTTTCAAGATTATGGCTCCTAGTAAGCAATGGATGCAACTAGTTGACCATCAGCTCGATGAAACCTATTTAGTAGGCGTGCAAAAGTTTTTGGATTATGCTTTTCAAAGAACAGGAGAAGAATATAAAATATGATGTCCATGTGTCAAATGTTACAATACAACTTTAGGAAATCGTAAAACGGTTGAGACACATTTGCAAATATATGGAATAATTAAGAATTATACTTTTTGGTATCACCGAGAACGTTTGGGTGAGCCATTGTCAGAATCTGAATCCGAAATTGAATTTGAATCTGAAGATGGTGATGAAGTAGAAGAAAGTGAGAGTGAGGATGAAGTAGAATTGTTGAGAGATTTATATCCTAATATTGATGGAGGAACTACACACGCTGATAGCGATGATTTACTTGAGGAGGAACCGAATGTTGAAGCAAAAATATTTTACAGCCTATTGAAGGATTTCGAGCAGCCACTATATCAAAATTCCAAAGATTCAAAGCTTTCCTCTTTGATTAAATTGCTTCATATCAGAAGTATGGGTCATTCGAGTAATGCGTCATTTATAATGTTATTGAAAATTTTGAAAGAGGAGTTGTTGCTTGATGGTGCTAATTTGCCAAACTCATATTATGAGGCAAAGAAGATAATTAAAGAACTTGACATTTCTTATAACAAGATTGATGCTTGTATTAATGATTCTGTGTTATACTGGAAGGAGGATAGCCAACTCGATTCTTGCAAAGTTTGTGGGGAGTCTAGATGGAAGATAGCTACACATAGCAGGGAAAGAAGGAATAAAAAAGGAAAAAGGATAGCATCAAAGAGCTTACACTATTTTGCTTTAAAGCCTAGATTTCAGAGGTTGTTTATGTCTACAAAGAAATCTACTCTTATGACATGGCATAAGGATAAAAGTGTTGATGATGGAATAATGAGGCACCCAGATGATTCAATGGCATGGAAGTCATTTGATGAACTTCATCCTTCATTTGTGGTCGAGCCTCGTAATGTTCGACTTGGACTTGCTAGTGATGGATTTCAGCCATTCCGAAATTCAAAAACCTCAGATAGCATTTGGCATGTGGTTCTTATTCCTTATAATTTACCACATTGGTTGTGCATGAAACAAGAAAATTTTATTTCGTCAATGCTTAATCCTGGTCCAAATGGCCCATGAGATGCAATTGATACATATCTTCAGCCTTTAATAGAGGAATTGAAGGAATTGTGGGAAGTTGGTATTGAGACCTATAATGCGTCAACTAGAAAGAATTTTAAGTTGAATTCTTCTTTGTTGTGGACCATCAATGACTTTCCAGCGTATGGAAATGTATCTGGATGGAGTACAAAAGGAAAATTGGCATTGTCCATGTTGCAATGAAGACACTTCATCAACTCGATTGGCTAATGGTAAGAAGCAGTGTTATATGGGTCATCGACGTTACCTTCCTCATAATCACAAATGGAGAAATGCGAAGAAGTCATTTGATGGTACAGAGGAGAGAAGACCCCCTCCACAAATGCGTTCTGGTATTGCGAGATTGCAATACTTAATCAAGTGTAGGATCTTGAAGGATTACAATTATCAAAGGATCCAAAGAAAAGGAAGAAGATATCACATGAAAATCGAAAGGATAATTGGAACAAAAAAAGTATCTTTTTTGAACTTCCATATTGGCAGAGTCTCTTGTTGCGACATAATTTGGATGTAATGCATATTGAAAAAAATATATGTGATAATATTATGGGGACGATCATGAATGTCAAAGGAAAGACCAAGGACACAATTAAAACTCGGTTAGATTTGCAAGAAATGAACATTAGATCAAAATTGCACCCAATCCAAAAAGGGGAGGAAATTGAAGTTCCAACTGCATGCTACACATTGTCTCCAGAAGATAAGCACAAGTTATGCCATTTCCTAAAGAACCTAAAGGTTCCTGATGGATTTTCATCTAATATTTCTCAATGTGTGAACCTCAAAGATCACAAAATATTTGGGTTGAAAAGTCGTGATTGTCATGTTCTTCTACAACATCTACTCCCTCTTGCACTTCGTGGTATGTTGTCCAAAGAAGTGTGTGAACCTCTTATTGAGTTATCTTTATTTTTTTGTGTTCTTGGATCAAAGGAGTTGAGAATTGATAACTTGGAACATATTGAAGCTCAAATTCCCATTACACTTTGAAAGTTAGAAAAGATCTTCCCTCCTTCATTTTTCGATGTCATGGTTCACTTACCTATTCATTTAGCTACTGAAGCTAAGATTGTTGGACCGATTCATTATCGATGGATGTATCCTGTGGAAGGATGGTTATATTTTCTAAAATCTTTCATTGGTAATAGGGCATATCCTGAAGGTTCTATTGCAGAGGGCTACATTGCAAACGAATGTATGACCTTATGTTCAAGGTATCTACATAGAATTGACACAAAATTTAATCAGCCTGAACCAAATTATGATGGGGGTTTAAAGCAATCTAATGGAGGTTTATCACTATTCTGTCAACCCGGAAAAACTCTGGGAGCTAAAACTCCATTTGAGCTTGGAACAGATGAATTAGAACAAGCACACATATACATACTGAATCATTGTGATGAAGTCTTACCATATCTCGAGTATGGAGAGTTATTTCATATCTTCTCATTATTATTTCTGTAGGATTATTTATTTTTTTATATGAAATTTATGGTTCACTTCAATTTTGTAGAGAGTTTGCATAAACTCAGTAGAATGCTCGCCACCTGTCTGATGTAGAATGTAATCGATAATTTATTGAATGGTTTAAAGATAGGGTGAGTAATACATAAACATAAAAGTTGATAGTTTAATATTGTAATACTCATTATAAAGTAATCATCCTAATCTTGATGATAGGTTGCACAATTGCATAAAGGAGATTGTAGTCGTGTCATGGAAGATCTGCTCTCGCTTTCACGTGGTCCTACACGATATTCGACGCATTCTAATGGTTACATTGTTAATGGATATAGATTTCATGTATAAGATTATGATAAAAAGTTTAGGACTCAAAATTGTGGTATCGTTGTATTGGGTGAGAATGATGAAGATAGTGAGAACCTTGATTACTATGGAATTTTAACAAATGTGATTGAATTGCAATTCGTCATGGATAGAAGAGTAATTTTATTTCGTTGTAATTGGTTTGATGTGTATGATGAAATAAAAGGAGTTAAGAAAGATGAGTATGATTTCGTGAGTGTTAATCCAGATAGATTCTTGAAAACAAATGAGCCATTTGTTTTAGCGGACCAAGCATCTCAAGTGTTTTATGCTAATGATAATTCCAACAAAGGTTGGAAAGTAGTGAGGAAGACTCAACCTCGTGATTCCTATGAGATTGTGGAACAAATGGATGATTATTTTGTAGAGTTAGGAAGTCCTTCAAAAAAGAAACATAAAAGAACTAATGAGGTGAAATATATTTTTATGAATTAATATATTCACTGTTACACTTTACGATGACATGATTTCTTTTATTCCTACATTGTCTTAAATTTTTTCTTATTATTTTTTATTTTTGGCTCTTTTTGCAAGTTCAAGATGAAACCATTGAAGACTGAAAATGAGGCTGACTCATCTATGAAGAGTACTATCAGATATACATTTGTCGCGCCTGGTGCTATTGGAAAGGGACGAGGACGAGGGCTTAAATCTTTGGCTGAGAGAAGAAACTTGTCAACTAAGAGTTTTGTGTCTCAATCTAGTGATCTGGTTAATGAGTACATCCAAGAAATTGAAACAAGTAAGATATTTTAAATAAACTGTCCAGAATTGATATTAATAGCTCATTGTGTATTCTTTAACTTCAGAACCATCTTCTAGTTCTTTTAATTCTTTTAACCTATTCTTTTACATGTGATTCTAAAGTATTAAATCACTTCTTTTTCTCAAATGTGTTATTCAATATTGAAATGACTAGGTGCCACAGTTGTATAAACTTAAGTGCTAAAGCAGATTGTTACGATAATGTGCTTTTTTGCTTAAAACGAGAAGCGAAATGTATCATACTTTTATCACTTTTCTTCCCTCAAGCGAGTCGATAGTGAAAAGTGATCCCTTGTTATTTTTTTCTATATAATGCTCTGTTTTTTTTCTGTCTCAAAATCTAATCTTCTCTTTGAGCCGTTGTTATTTCTTACAGCTTCTCGGTTTCAAAAGAAATATTCTAAAGTATTAATAATATGATTTGTTTTCTCCATGTTATGTAGGGAAGGGTCGAGGACAAGGACTTACAAACTCTACTTTGTTTACTAGTCAAGGAATGACAACGATACCTAAGAACTCCATCGATCTTGAGAAAGAGAACAAGCAAATTAAACCTTCAGCTCATGCATCGACTAATCTAGGTAAGGAATACACCCAAGAAGTCGAGACAAGAAAGATTTTTGGAAATTTGCTATGTTTTCAAATAAAAGTTCTAAGTTTGTCAGTAATACCTTTGAACTATTTTCAGTTCCTTACTTTCCAGATGTAGCACATCGTAGCTCCCCAAAGAGCAACCACCACTTGTGTCTTAAACTTCTTCTAGTTAAAGAAGAGGATGAAACATGCTTGATATGCTGAAACATGTATTCATATTTTCACACCTCCAGCTTATGTGCACAATAAAATTAGTAGTAACACTATCTTACTTTTATAAATCTCACAATTTTTTCCTATTTCATGGCTGCATCCATTTTTTTCTCTGCTTTGTATTACTATTTCAATTTCTCTATTACGCTATGGTTTTTTTTTCTGTTTAACAATGTAATCTTCTCTGCAAGTACTTGTCTATTTTTTCAGCTTCTTGCTCTCTGAAACACTATGCTAAAGTATTGGTAATATGATGTGATTTCTCCAGGTTCTATAGGGAAGGGGCGATGACAAGGACTTAAAAGCTCTACTTTGTCTACTAGTCAAGGAATGGGAATGAAACATAACAACTACATGACTTCTGAATCTGAGGTGGGATGTATCAACAAGAGTGCTCTTTATGCTAATCAACATATTAAATCTCCTTCTATAAGCATAAGAGCAAATTCGACCATGTCGTCTAGTCAAGAAATGCAAAGAACGGATAAATTGATTCTTGAGAAAGAGGATATGCAAACTAATATTTCAATCCTCCATCTATTGATCAAGTTATGGAACACTCTTAAACAACTGAAAAAGGTACGATATTTTCAATCCATATCTTATTAATTTGTAAACCTGAATTTGCTTGCTATAGTTTTTACTAAATTATGCACCGTAGGTTCATCTAATCCTACAAAGGTAAGAAGAGTTCGAGGGAGAAACATGTGCAAAGAAGTTGCTTCACTTGAAAACGGAGAAAAGCTGAAAGTAACATTTTACAATAATCGAGCTGTTGGAACAAATAGCAAATTGTTTTCGAGGCATTTGGGAAAAATTGTTCGTGACCGTAATATATGTCTGTTGGGAGTAACCTCGTGGAGTGATATTAAACAAGAAAAGTTAAGTCACATGTGGGCAACTGTTGAGGTAAAAAATTTAAACTCCATTCAAATCTTTCATTAACATAAGTTTCACATCATTCTCATGTGTTACTGAAATTTTATTTACTCGAGATATCTAATAGAAAAGTGCCATGGTACCTCTATCCAACAATTGTGTTCTTGTTCTACTGCAACAAGGATCTGTTGTAATGTTTCTCTCCTTGTTGACGTTGATCTGTATAACATGATCCAGAATTACAGATGGTCCAGTGTTATTAAAAGCGAGCGCTTCATCGCTTAAAGCGAGAAGCAAACGAACCAAATCTGTATCACTTTTTTGCAGTGAAGCAAAACTATGGTAAAAAACGAGCGCTTCAGTCCCAGAAGCAAGAAGCTAAACTTCAGTAACAGCGAGAAAAAACTATGTTTTGCAATTTCCCCTGTTTTGTTTTTTTCTTTTTTGCCATATAATCTTTGATTTGATTTTTTCTTTCAGTTTTGCAATTTTTTTTCTCTGCTTTGTATTGCTTTCTCTATTATGCTCTGTTTATTTTTTGGTCTAACAACCAACATATTCTTATTAACAATAGCAACAGTAACATTACATCCATATTCACAAAAGCAACAGTAACATTACATTCATAACTGCAACATTACATCCATTACATCTATTTAGTACCTCATGTATCTTGTGTGTACATTCCATTTGTATTTGCTTGCAAACTGTTCTTGGTCTTGGGACTCATTGATTCCAGCACGCTTCATTTCTCGCGCCCCATATGTGATAGATAATTGCTGCTTTGATTGTCCATATTCCTGCTTTGCTTACTTTCCCAGCAGCCTTTCTAGCAATTTTATTCCATCATCCACATAGTGTCTTCTTTGTTTGCAATATGCCAGGCGTACTTCGGCACAACTGATTCATTCCATGTTATCCCTTCTATAATCCCCAGCCCTCCCTCTTTCTTAGGTTTGCACAACAAGTCCCAGAAAGTTATGACAAATTGCAGTGATTCTCTTCATTACTCTCTTAGGCAGTATTAGTACAGCAGACCACTAAGAGTGTACACTAATTAGGATTGAGTTTACATGGTGTACTCGACCTGCATAAGACAGGTTTTTAGAACCCCATGTGTTCACTCTACTACTCATCTTGTTAATCAAATCTTCACAATCAATTGCAGAGAGCCTGTTTGTCGATATAGGGATACCCAAGTATTTAAACGGTAGTTTCCCTTTATCATACCCTGTTAGTTCACTCTGTTTATTGCTTAAAAGTTAAATGAGAAGTGTTCTAAAAAGCGAGACAAGTAATCCTTAATCTTACACAATTAACATCCTAAATGATTGAGGATAGTAAAAGAACTACATCTAACGAAAATTCCTAGTCTTCTTATCTTATTTACTATAGAACCGCTGCTTATTCTACTAGAAGCACATATCTTTTTCATTTTGTTGTCCTTTCTTGATTCTTCTCCCTTGGTAATAACTCAACTCATGTCTCGATTTTTGTAGCACAAATTTGAGGTTGTTGACATGAATGATCATCGTGATCATATCTTGGGATGGATGAATGAGTTATGGAACAAACAGAGAGCACACTTACATGAAAAATATATGATGGATAAGCCCATTCAACAGTCTCTTAAGAATATCCCAAGGGGAGTAGACAAAAAATAATGGGAATAGTTAGTAAAGGAACATTTTACTTCTGAAAGTTTTCAGGTATGTATACTGGTTAAGTTTATTACTAGGCAACAATCTAGAAGTTTGTTCAGGCATGAAATGCCTTATGTTTTAATAATTTTGTTATAATTATTCTAATTAAGATTATCGTTTCACAAATACAGGCAAGAAGCATTAGGAATGCAACAAACCGATCTAAGTTAAAGATGCTTCATCATATTGGTAGCAAACCTATTCGAGAGATTATTTATCAAAAGGTATTGTTAAAAAACTATTTTCCTTGATGGAGTATTTACGAGGTTTGTGTTATTTGACATGTTTGACTTTGATGTAAAGGGTGGGAAAGATGGCAATCCACCAGATTTGGCGACTATTTTCTTTGAGACTCGTAAGAAAGATAACAAGCTTGTTGAACCTGAAGCAATTGAAAAACATGTACGTTTGGTAAATTGAATAAGTTAATCGCTTGAAATTGTTAAATGTTTTGATAGAAAATGTCCTTTTATATATTTTGTAGGCTCAACTTGAGGAAAGGGTTCAAGAAGATCCATCTCTATCTAGTATAGAGATTGTTGAAAAATGTTGTGGACCACAAACTCATAGCCATGTATTTGGATTTGGGGGTGGAGTAAAGGCGAAAGATTTGAAAGGTGGAACTTCTTCAAAGGCTGAACTATTGTCCGCTCTACGTTCAACTCGAGATGATAACAAATTCTTGAATGAAGAAAATAAATCCTTGAATGAGGAAAACAAATCCTTGAATGATCGCTTGTCTACCTTAGAAGATGAGATGAAAGAGATAATAAAAATGAAAGAATTATTTGCTGCTCAACAATCACATGTCCCACCTACAATATCGCCCGTTTCAACTGAATGACAACTGTTTATCTGCTGACCAAGTAATTAACAATATACCCGACTTTATTCTATTAAAAGAAGACTTTTAATTCCTGAGATGATAGTTCTGCCTCAATCTCTCTACGATGTCCTCATCCTCTTGTCGGACTAGCTTCTTCTTCATTGATCTCTGCGGTGGTGGCTGTAGATATTTACCATCAGATTAAAACATTCATCAGTAGGACTGAATTTACTTGAATTATTAGCCTCCTTGCACAATTGCTAGATAAAGTTGTGGAACATACAAAATCATAAGTTTCTCATTTGGATCGTTGTGAATGGTTTGTCTTTTTTTTTTCAAGTAAAAGATGAAATACCTAAATGATATCATCAAGATTCTCTTCTAGAGAAGTTACAGACTAAGCATCCACAACTTTAAATAGGTCTCATATAAGTTCACTGCCATACATAATAGCAAACAGTAGTCCGTACGACGCAAAACTAGCAGTTCCCAGTCCCAAAGTTCCACATCCCTTACATTTATAATACTGATTGTTAGGGTATTACCATTATCAAAAAATATTTTACGCTGTCTATGGTATTGTATTCAAGTTTCAGATTTTTTTTATAGATAGAAACTGTTGGGAAGCTCAAGAAAAAGTAAGTTTGCATAATCAAGGATTCTTTTACGACAATGAAAGAACCTGCTCCTATAAAGTTTTATGTATATTGTTCTTGAGTTGTAATAGTTTGCTTTGAATTGTTCTTAATTGATTGTAGTAGCTGATGTTTTGTGTTTGTAAGGGACTTCATTCAGTCATTGAAGAGAAGAGTTAAGATAGTAGAGGTTGGGATTGTTGGCAACAGTTCTCTACGTGTTAGAAGGGAGGTTGTAAACCTTAAATTGCTACAGTTTAGTAGAGTTTTTGAAAAAATCTTACAGAGGTGGGTCGTGGTTTTGCCTTCCTTGACCAAGGAGTTTTCTGCGCTAAAATACCTGTGTTTATTCTGCTCAAAGAACATGATTCTCTGAGTACATAGGTCACAACCAAACTAAACATGATAAATAAGCTTCATTATCGTACTGGTTTAAATGATATTTGGTCATTTCAGGAGTAGATTTTTTGAGTTTCAGTGCTCTTATATGGTATGAAAACCAGAATTATAATTGTTGGATGAATAGAATTAATATTTGCTCATTTCAAAGTATTTCAAAGCTAAAAAGAGACTAAAGGATTAAGAATTTTAACATTGTTGTCTCCAGCTACAGATCAGTCATTCAACCACCCTCCCTGCAAATGCCTGTGAAATCAAACCTGTTGGTATATATCCTCTGACTTGGCTCCACAACCAGCACAATATTTTAATTTATTAACCATATGCACTTTCTTGTCATTGCTGATTATAATACTGATCTTGGTTTGGTGTAGATCTATTCTTATTGCTTTAATTTTTGTAATTACTTGTCTGCATTAGCCCTGTTATCAAGTTCTGCTTGTTCTTTTTCCCGGTTCCACTGCTCTATTCTTGCACGCCTCTCTTCGCTGCCATCCCTAACTGGACTTCAGTCTCTCCTGCCATCGGGACTCCTACTCATACCCCTCCCAATAAGATTCTTCATTACATTTGCAGCCTGCTCTTCCTCTCCAAATTGAACATAAACATTACCAACCATGTGATCAGCCAGATTGCACTACCAAAAAAATGCCTGAATTCTAGGGGTTTTAATAGCGGAGGCTAGCTACGCCCCCCACAAATTGCATTAAATATCGGGGTTTTTGTAGTTGACGGAAAATAAAAGTAAATAGCGGGGGTTTAGAACTTCCGCCATCTGAAAAAAGAAAATGTAAGTAAATAGCAGGGATTTTAAATCTCCCCGATCTGAAAATATAATTTTTTATTACAAAATACAAAATCGACACCTATATTTTTATGCTACTATATGTTTTTACTTATTTTTCATTTTCAAAATATAAATCACTCTCGACTATTTTTAATTCAAAAAAATACAAAACACACACAAAAAAAATCATTTCTGGAAACTTCACCAGCTCCCTCACTTCTCCTATACATTTCTCTCATCGCTTCATCACCATTTCTCCGCCATTTCTCCACCACTTCTTCAACTATGTAAACTTCATCTACTTTACGAGATTCAGAATCGAGATAGCCATTTTAAGGTTAAAAAATTCACTTCTCTCACCTTTTTTATTTTCCTCATTTCAATCTTCACAAATCGAAAAGTTTTGTACAAATTTCTGATTATAGTCACTAGGTAAGTTCATTAGTTTGCTGTTTGTATAGATGCATGGAGGAAGAATTAGGTTAATTTTGTTGTACTTTCGTGGATGAAGAATTCAAAATTGTCAAATTTGCCAAATAATGAACTGCATTAGCCTACTCTTTTTGTGTATTTTGTGGTAGAATTAGGTTAATTTGGTTGTACTATTAGTGGTTTAGTTGTCTGCTAGTATTTGTGGTAGAATTAGCTTTTTTCCCAGAGCACTGTTCATTTGTGGTAAATTTTGTAGGTCACGGGTTCGATTGGCGGAATTAATGGCTAATGCTTAAGCCAAGATAGATTGCCCACATTACACCCCTTGGTGTACGGTCCTTCATGGACTCCCTCGACATAAGAGAAGTTTTTAGTATAATGTAAAAATTGCTTAAAATCTGTGTTAAGTTAGATTCTTTTGGCCCAAAAACAAATTTTCTTTCCGTGTTTGACTTTGTAATGCGTCGAATGAGTAATCCTATTATGAATTACATCATATTGTCACAAGGAATGGGTATACCAGTAGGAAAATTGGCTCTGTATACTGTATTCGGAGGAGTCAGACCTTCAGCGGTACCAAAGCTCGTTAAAACTTATATACTGCTTTGATTTTGTAACTATGAACATCTTATCGTTTTGCTTCGCATGTGCAGTCATTACCGATAACCATTGATGTGGGAACAAATAATGAGCAACTATTGAAAGACGAGTTCTACATTGGACTCAGACAAAAAAGAGCTACTGGAGAAATCAATTTTATAATAGCATAACTCTATATCGTACTTGTTGTAAATATAAATTGAGACTTGCAGCATGTTCTTAAGACATGTCTGTTTCTTTTTTGCTTCTTGTAGGAATACTACAACTTTCTTGATGAATTCATGAAGGTTGTGAAGCAAAACTACAGCGAAAAAGTTCTTGTACAGGTTAGTAATTTGAAACTTGTTAAGGACCAAATCGCCTTTCATGTAACGTCTAAGTCTGATATTTGTAACGTCATCTGCAGTATGAAGATTTTGCGAATCACAACGCTTTTGAGTTGTTGGTGAAATATGGTACCACACATTTGGTATTCAATGATGATATACAGGTATGCTGCACTTCTTTTGGCCTATATTGAAAACTTTATCTAAATCCTGCTACTTCACTTGATCTCCATTACAATAGCATCAATTGGTTAACAGAAGGTAAAACAGAAGAAGAAAGTTTATTGAGAGGAAGAAGAAGAAAGCTCAATTGAGAGAGCTGTTATACAATACAATACATGTGATGAAATGAAAACTGAATGAATGAAAAATATCTAGCTAATGTGTGTATTTATACTGACTGCTATAATTAACTGCTATAACTAACTCTGACAGCTCATTAACTAAATATCTAACTAACTGTACTGCTAAGTTGAATTAAGGCACATCAACACACTTTGATAATTCTTTAACACCCCCCCCCCCTGCAAGCTAGGTGCTACAAACAAGTTCAGCATCCCTAGCTTGGACACTAAGTATGAATGCTGAAAAGTGGTAAGGCCTTTAGTCAGAATGTATGCTTGTTGTTCAGTGGTAGTCAAATAGACAGTCTCAATAAGACCTTGTAAGATCTTCTCTCGAATGAAATGACAGTCTATGTCAATATGTTTTGTACGTTCATGAAACACAGGGTTAGCTGCAATCTGTATGGCTGACTTGCTATCACAATGTACAGGGACAGGAAGTGTTAGAGTGATCCCCAGTTTTGTAAACAAACCAACAACCCAAACAATCTCAGCCACTGTCGAAGCTATGCTTCTATACTCTGCTTCTGCAGAGCTCCTGGATATGGTAGGCTGTTTCTTTGCTTTCCAAGAAATCAAAGAGTCACCAAACTTCACCAAATAACCAGTAATAGATCTCCTGGTAGTAGGGCATGATGCCCAATCAGCATCACAAAATGCCTGTAACTTTGGAGATGCTGAGGCTGAAAGAAAAATCCCAAGGCCAGGGGACTGCTTAATATATCTGACTACTCTTACAGCTGCTTGCATATGAGATTGGTTTGGCTGATGCATAAACTGACTCAAATTCTGTACTGCATATGAAATATCTGGTCGTGTGACTGTCAAATATAACAATCTCCCAACTAACCTCTGGTATTCACCTGGATCTTTAAGGGGCACATCAGTATTTGATCCAACATGTTCATCAAATTCTACTGAGGTAAGCTTATGATTCAGTTCAACAGGAGACCCACAGGGTTGTGAACCAGACAGACCTAAATCTGAAATAAGTTCTAAGGAGTATTTTCTCTGATGCATCACAATACCCTCTTTGTTTCTGGCAAACTCTATTCCAAGGAAAAATCTGAGCTCCCCTAGATCCTTTATTTTGAATTTGGATTGAAGCATTAACTTTGTTTCTTGAATCAATTGAATATCAGTCCCTGTGATAAGTAAGTCATCCACATACACCAACACAATCACCATACTGCTCCCAGTCTTCTTAGTAAATAGGGAATAGTCTAGGTGACTTTGATAAAAACCAAACTCCACAAGAGCAGATGACAGCTTAATGTTCCATTATCTAGAAGCCTGCTTAAGTCCATACAGTGACTTAAGCAGCTTACACACTTTGTTTGATTTTCATGCTTGTCAAAACCCTGTGGAAGTGTCATGTACACTTCTTCATTGAGATCACCTTGTAAGAAAGCATTGTACACATCCATTTGATGTATTATCCAGCCTTTTGCAGCAGCTAATGCTATGACAGACCTTACTGTGACCATCTTCACCACAGGTGAGAATGTTTCCTGGTAATCTAGCCCTTCCTTCTGGTTATAGCCTTTAGCAACAAGCCTAGCTTTAAATCTCTCCACTTCTCCAGAAGCTTGATACTTGATTTTATAGACCCACCTGCAACCTATAGCTCTCTTCCCAGGAGGCAAAGTCACCACCGTCCATGTCTTATTATCCTCCAAAGCTTTAATTTCTAACTCCATTGCTTCCAACCACTTGGGATGTTTAGCAGCTTCATGATATGTCTGAGGCCCAACCTCAACTGAGAACTGGCTAAGATAACTTTGATATCTCTTATAAAACTGTTCATAGCTGATGACATCTGATAGAGGATACAAACAAGAATTAGCAGCATTCTTGTGTTTCAGAGTTTGGACAAAGTCTTTGAGCCACAGAGGTGGCTTTGCTGATCTTCTTGATGGCTCTGCAGGATCTGGTAGAGAAGGATTAATAACCTCAGGTGCAGGTCTTGTCTGAGTAGTAAGAGGTGATGTGTGAGAACATTCAACTGTCTCAGAAACACAGTCAGTTGAGACAGGTACTTCTACTGCAACAGGATCAGGTCTGCCTCTTGATCAGATGTTGGTTCTTTCTCATGATCAGATGATTGTTCTTCATGCAATACAAACATGTCAACAGAAGGAGGGATGGACTCCTTGTTAGGAACAGGTGACTGAAAAGGAAAAATCCTTTCATGAAACACTACATCTCTGTTAATTATCACCCTTCTTTCTAAAGGATCATATAACTTGTATCCTTTTTGTGTTACTGCATATCCAAGCAGTATTGTTTTCAAGGCTCTAGGTGAAAACTTGTCTCCTTTAGGTAACACTGTGGCATAACATAAACACCCTATCACTTTCAAATAATCCAATGGAGGCTTCTTCCCATACAACATTTCATAGGGAGATTTATGATTCAACACAACAGAAGGAACCCTATTAATGATATGTACAGCAGACTCAACACAATGTCCCCAAAATCTTATTGGCAAATGACCTTGGAATCTAATTGCTCTGGCTGTTTCTAAAATGTGTCTATGTCTCCTCTCTACAACACCATTTTGCTGTGGTGTGTAAGGGCAAAAACTTTGATGTATAATCCCAAACTTCTTAAACAGTGTATCACAATTATGATTAAAGAACTCAGATCCATTGTGTGATCTCACAGTCGTAATCTTCTTCCCAAACTGAGTTGATATCATTACAATAAAATCTTTCAATATAGTTCTGACATCAGATTTCAAATGCATTTAGTAAATCCAAGTCCACCTTGTGTATCATCAACCAAGGTAAGAAAAAATTTCATTCCATCATAGGTAGGTGCCTTATAGGACCCCCAAACATCCATATGTAACAAGTCAAAAGAACATGATGCTTTACTTGTACTAACTGAAAATTGTAGTCTTATCTGCCTAGCCATAGGGCAAATATTACAATGACTTAAAGTTGAATCACAACTACTACTAGAGAGACCCTGCTCTAATACCATGAAAACTTTATCTAAATCCTGTTACTTCACTTGATCTCCATTACAATAGCATTAATTGGTTAACAGAAGGTAAAACAGAAGAAGAAAGTTTATTGAGAGGAAGAAGAATAAAGCTCAATTGAGAGAGCTGTTATACAATACAATACATGTGATGAAATGAAAACTGAATGAATGAAAAATATCTAGCTAATGTGTGTATTTATAATGACTGCTATAACTAACTGCTATAACTAACTCTGACAGCTCATTAACTAAATATCTAACTAACTGTACTGCTAAGTCGAATTAAGGCACATCAACGCACTTTGATAATTCTTTAACAGAGAAACATGCATGGGTCACCATATCTGAACAGTATAATAAGAGACAAATGCTTCTTGAAGTTGCCTTTTCAATTATGGAATCAACAGTCAAGAAATGAGCAATGATGAACTGATGGTGGTTGTGTATAGAAGTCTCAAGGGTAGGAGATTTCTAATCGTCGTAGATGATCTTTGGAGTACTGATGCTTGGGACCAAATGCGAAGAATATTTCAAAATGATAACAACAAAAGCCGAATTATACTAACCACTCGTCTCAAACATGTTGCTGATTATGCAAGCTCCCCTGATTTTCCTCCCCATGATGTGTCTTTTCTACGTTTTAAAGATAGTTGGAAACTATTTACCAAAAGGCTATTCAGAAAAGATCGTTGTCCTCCACAACTACGAAAAATAGGGAAGCATATCATAGAACAATGTCAAGGATTACCTCTCTCGATTATTGTAATTGCTGGACTTCTTGGCATGATAGGCGTGACACATGATAATTGGAAGAAAATTGAGGAAAATTTGAACTCATTTCATGGTTCGGTTTTAGAACAGTGTCAAGCAATTCTTTCTTTGAGCTACAATTACTTACCCCCATACTTGAAGGCATGCTTTCTCTATATAGGAGGTTTTCCTGAAGATATGGAGATTCGTGTATCGAAGATGATGAGTTCATGGATAGCTGTGCAATTCATAAAGGCAACAAGCGATAAAAGGTTAGAAGTTGTGGCAGAGGAGTATGTGCAAGAGTTAATGGATAGGAGTCTAATTTTGGGTAAAACGCGAAAGCCTAATGGAAGATTCAAAACTTCCAAAATTCATGATCTTCTTAGGCAGTTGTGCATAAGAGAAGCTCAAATTCAAAATGTTGTGCATTTTCCTTACAGTAATGATGTCCCTACTTACTCAGATGACATAAATGATCGTAGGCGTGTGATGATTCCTTTTCTGATTGAGGATTATTTTTGCGATCATCCAAGT
Source organism: Solanum etuberosum (assembly GCA_029582245.1). Classification (NCBI taxonomy): domain Eukaryota; kingdom Viridiplantae; phylum Streptophyta; class Magnoliopsida; order Solanales; family Solanaceae; genus Solanum; species Solanum etuberosum. The sequence goes on along the minus strand of JAJONR010005701.1, from coordinate 13,257 downwards.
CAAATGAGTGTGCAGCTTGATCTTTACGGGAGCTGGTAAATCTTATCTAGTACCTGAAATAAATCACTGGCCTGATAGTATTTCAGATTTCAAGCTACTTAAGGTGTTGGATGCACGTGAAATTGGCTACGATTTCTCTCATATAATACCTCAACTTGTACATTTGAGGTATGTTGATGCAAGAATTCAGGATCCTTCTTCACTAGCCAAATTGTTCAATCTACAAAGCATAATTGTCTATTCAAGGAGAAATGTGCAGCTCCCCGCGGAGATTTGGACAATGTCAGAGATAAAACATGTCGATATTGAACAAATGGATATGCCTAATCCCCTTAGTATTGGAGATCAACAACCTGAATCTTTGTACCTGAATAACTTGCAAACACTTGCTCTCGATTCCTCACCTTTTTTGGCAGAAATCCTAAAGAGAACACCCAATGTAGATAAGCTAAAGATTAGAGCTGCTAATACACATAATGAATGGTCTGATTTTCTTGATTGTCTCATTAATCTACAGAGGCTGGAAAAGCTAAGTATAACAGCAACAGAAGACAACAGTCCATGCAATCTCTCTAGTGCTTTTTACGCGCCTGATCTAAAGCATTTGAGATTAGCTTATACTTCATTGCCTTGGGAAGATATGGCTGTGCTGGCTAATTTACCCAATCTTGAGGTGCTCAAAGCAGATAGTGCATTCACGGGGACATATTGGACACTAAATGAAGATGTTGTGTTTCAAAAACCAAAATATCTACGAATTATGAGGGCAGATGATCTGGAATTGTGGGAAGCAGCTAGTGATAGTTTCCCGATGCTTGAGCAACTAGTCCTTCAGCATCTCGAAGAACTAGAGGAGATTCCACAAAGTTTTTGTGAAATAATGACACTAAAATTTGTTCAAGTAGAAGATTGCAATCCTGCAGTTGACACTAGTGCAAGGAATATTCTACAAGAGCAACAAAGCTGGGGAAATTATCAGCTTCAAATTCAAATTTTACCTTCATTACAATACATGTAAGATATGGTTGTGTTAGCTAATTTACCAAATCACAATGTGGATTCATAGGAACAGATTGGAGACTAAATGAAAATGTTGTGTTTCAAAGACTAAAATACCTACGACTCGAGTGGGGAAGGTCCACCACATTGTAGGACAAACCCGACTTCAAGTCCACAATACGGTAGTAAAGAAATCAATGTTGCAAGTAATATAGAAAAGAATGCCAACAACAACAAATAATTATTTAGATTAATTAATTTGGTTGAACAAAAATGTTTAAGATAAAATTACAATTATTTGTCCTAAATATAACATTCAACTTATGTTGAGAGGCTAGATTTCACCAATAAGACAAACTATCCATAGACCACTCTGAAAAATAGCTAAACCATCAAATCCTTAACCATATACTATATATTTAGGCCTATTTCTATCCTTTTAGAGTAAAAATTTTAGTGTAATTTTTTTCTTAACAAACTTCCAAAATAAACAATAAATTAGAATGTCAACAAAAGACATAAGGGAAATAGAAGAAGGAAATTGTTCAAATTATACCAATAATGCTAGTGGAGAAGATTCAAACCTCTGTACTTCACCTGAAGTTGTCATTATCATTCAAAAGGTTTGCAAATTCCCAAAAAAAAAAAAAAAAAAAAAAAGCTTAAGAATATATGACGATTTTTTAATTTTTTTTTTGGATTTTGTTATAGGTGATAGCAGAGGCGATAGGAACGTACTTTTTGATATTTGTAGGATGTGGTGCAGTAGCTGTGGATAAAACCTATGGTTCAGTAACATTTCCAGGAATATGTGTGGCATGGGGTTTAATTGTTATGGTTATGGTTTATTCTGTTGGACATATTTCTGGTGCACATTTTAATCCTGCAGTTACTATTGCCTTTGCACTCTTTAGACATTTCCCCATCAAACAGGTTTAATTTAATTTATTCTTTCATATCTCCTTTCCCTTTTAAAATTCATCGTCGCGTGTCAAATGGATATTAATGATTCATATAATCGATCCTAATTGACTTGGGATTATGTCATAGAGTTTATAGTTGGTATAGTTGAAATGTCTATATTTTGTTTCCTTGAGATTAATAGGGTGTTTGGTGAACCTTATAAGCATTTTTTTGCCTTATTTATGCGTTATCAGTCAAAAGTCATAAGTTATTTATCTCTAACTCACGATTTTACAGTTTACACCATATAAGTATTTTTTATTTGACCATATTTTTTTTACAATTTTATCTCTAATATCTGTTCTAATCTTTGAAATACTCTTCATAAAACACAATTTTTAATATAAATTTTCTATTATTTTCCCCTTTCCTTAGCAAGCTCGAGACCAAAAGAATGATTGAGACAACAAACATCCATCTTGTTCGTCACTTTTAAATTATATTATTTTCTTATAAATAGTTTCAAGGACATTTCGGTTATATTTTTCTTTAAAAAAAGTGTAACATTAACCTCTTATTAGTTTCAACACTTCTATTTAAGCACGTATATATTTATACTTATAAAAACAGTTTCAACACCACGTTTAAGTGGTTTGCAACACTTGATGCTTGTCAGCTACTTTTAATTAGCAAAGACAAACACTACTTCAAAAATAATTTTTAGTAGCAATTATTAACGGTACACAATTGCCGCTAAATATATTTTTTTAGAGACATTTGTCACTCTTTGTAAATGTTCCTAAAGCCTATAGCGACATTGGATCTAATGTCAATTAACTAATGCCCGTAAAATCTTTATCACTCTTTGTTAATATACATATTTATTGCCGGTACAAATTGTTTTTGTTAGTGTGAAATGGACTCTAAATTTGGTTTGTTATGTCTTTTTTTAGGTGCCATTATACATAATGGCACAAATGGTTGGGGCAATTCTTGGAAGTGGAACATTGTACTTGTTGCTGGATTTGAAAACACAAGCATTTTTTGGAACAACACCAGTGGGATCAAATGTTCAATCTTTGATTCTTGAATTCATCATTTCTTACTTATTGATGTTTGTCATATCTGGTGTTGCTACTGACAATAGATCAGTGAGTAATTTTTTTTATTTTTTGTTACTTTTTGAAATTTATATGATTTGTTTTAATTAATTTGAGGTTGATATTATATTTTTAATTTTGAACAGATTGGAGAGCTAGCAGGAATTGCTATTGGAATGACTATACTCCTAAATGTTTTGATTGCAGGGTAATTTTTATTATTTATTTCTCCTAAAATTTCAATTTCTTTTCATATGTGTTTATTAACATTTTCAACTTATAGCTTGAAGGATAAAGAGTATCTCAAGTACACCTATAGTTGTGTACAATTATAGGTAACTTTGGAGGAACGGTAAAAAATGTCTTTGTGTTATATATAATTTACGGTTTTAAGTTATGGAATCAACTAATATTTGTGTTAAGATAGGCTAGTTACATCACACTTCCTTAGGATGCGATTCTTCCCCCTATTCGGAATAAATGCGGAATACTCACTCAATTGCCTTTTTAAAAAAAAAAACTATTTTTAACCAGAATGAAACATTTATATATCATGTATAAGTTGTACCAAGGCATAACATATGAGTAAACCATCTAGGGGAGAGTGGTGGGACAGATGAGATCATATACTCTTACACCTTAATAAGAGATTTTAGATTCAAGGTTTGAGATTGGTGAAACTCTATCCCTTACGTGTTATGTATAATGCGAATTTGAATTAATCAAGTCAGTAAATTTCACATATCGAATGGCTAAAGAAAAAAAAAAGTAAAGAGTAAACCAATACAAATATTTATTTTCTCCCCCCCACCCCAACCTCGGATCAATAGTGTTTTCATTTCTCCTCGAGCATGACTGAACCTTCAACCTAACCTATACAAATACAATTGGGCTTTGCTACAAAATCTAAAGGCCCATCTTTAACTTTTTTTGCAGGCCAGTATCAGGAGCATCAATGAACCCAGCAAGAAGTATTGGGCCAGCAATTGTGATGCATCATTATAAAGGGCTTTGGGTTTACATAATTGGGCCTATATTAGGTACAATATGTGGTGCTTTCACATATAACCTAATTAGGTTTACAGAAAAACCACTTAGAGAACTAACTCTCACTAAAACTACAACATTTCTTAAGAGCATGTCCAGAAAATAATTAATTTCTATTTTTCTTAATTAATTAAAAAAAATTCTCTGAACCCTGTGGCTTAAAATAAAATTAAGCCACTAGTGGCTTGTTAATAGAAATAAAATTGATTATTAGTACAAAAATAAATAGAATTATTGGAAAGTTAAGTATAGAAGTAACAATTTTCTTTTAATTTTATTTATTGGGTGTATGAAACCTGTAGTTTTATTTTTGTTCAAATGTAAGATACTGAAATTGAATTGATCTCCTTGTGTAGTTTCTTTTTAATTAATTAATTCATTTATTTTTCTTTCTTCTTTTATATAGTATTTTAATTTTTTTAATTTCAAGAATTGAGGGGAAGATACTTTTATTATAGTTATAACTTATAATACATTGACTCTAATAGGTAAGAGGAATTGAGAAAACTCGTGATTATTATGGAACGAAAGATTTATGAAGTACGTTAAGTTAAGATCAGATATAACTCTTGTTTTCTATTTCATTCTTTTGAAATTCATTCACTTCAATACTGATTTTGAATCGGCTAACCTCTCTTGACTTTATTTTATTTTAAATATATAATTTCAACTTTTAATTGTAACATGGAACTTAAATATAAATGTTTTCGACATTATTTTTGAAAAAATAAAAGGTCTATGTAGTTAATGAGTCTCACAGGATGTTTGTGTTTATTGAAAGAATTTTCAGGCCGCTGTCAGTAATTTTTATATTTACTTTCTTTTTCTGTCATGAACTATATTAGAAAAATGATATAATCAGAGGCGGAGTAAGTAGGAGTTCGAATTCACAATTCTAGCGTGAAAAGTATTTTTACGGTCACTTCTTTACCATTAAATCGTTAATCAATTTCTCAAGGGCTCACATTATTTAAACTTTTTAATACAAATATAGAATCTATGAAAATATTACTGAATTAATTCATCCAAACTCATAAATCCCACCTAACTCCGCCTCTGAATATAATATACATTTCATCCCATGCCATAAAAAGAGAAAAAGATTATAATTACGTAAACAGTTTTGTAGCTTTTGTCCTGAATATGATCATGCGCCACGAAGTTTAGGTGATAATAATTATTGTTTAATAAAATAAATAAAAGTGAAACACATGGAGTCACATGATTTTTTGTAACTTTCACATGCATGACCTCCAATATATATCTTCTCACCGTTAATTTAAACATTATAATAATTTTCTATCAACTCTTTCATATAGGACTTCGCAATGAATGTTTTATTTTTGATATGGGTTGATAAAGTATTTTTATGGGCTATTTTTTTTAATAAAGTGAAAGTTTATATAGTCAATTAATTGAGTTAATAAAAATTTTCTCTCAAATATCGATTAGATAGTTAAGTTAATCATATAAAATATGTTGTTTTCTTTAATTATACACATCAATCTCACATTATATCAAAAATAATTTTTAGCGGTAAATAATTAACGGTAATAACTCTCTTTGTAAATGTCCCTAAAACCTATAACGACACTGGCTCTAATGACAATTAACTAATGTCGGTAAAAACTTTATCACTTTTTGTTAATGTATATATTTATTGCCGCTAAAAACTATTTTTACTGCAGTGTCAATTGAAACAGGCTTGAGATTCTATAGTGCTTATTAAGGCTAAGACATATTATTAAATGCCAGATTTTAAGTGCTTAACTTATTTATGCAATGAAAACTTAACATAAAACGTAAAAAAGAAAATCACAATTAAAATCAAAAGTATTAATTTTATAAGAGCACTAATTAATAAAAATATTTTATCAAGTGTTCATGTGCTCAATCGAAATATATATCAGTGTTTTCAAAAATATTTTGGAATGAGTCTCGGGACGGGGCGTACCAAAAATGCTCCAGGGCGCAAATTGAAAATGCGTAGATCCATAGAGCGTAGGGGTGTACATGGCCGGGTTGGTTCGGATTTTTCGAATATCAAACCAAACCATTTGTGTCGGATTTTTAAATTTATAAACCAAACCAAGCCAATAAAGTCGAGTTTTTCAACCTCGGGTTTTTTCGGATTTTTCGGGTTGTTTCGGATTTTTCCGGTAAAGTATTCATACAAACATATAATTTACGTGTACTTCAAATATTTCTTTAGTCCTACCAAAATACAACTATCTAAGGTGTTTCTTAAAATTATAACACAAAATATGATATGATTAATGACACTAAAATATCCAACAAAAATAATAATAATGAAATTGCGTAAAACAAATATTGCAAATTAACAAGTCATAATGAAAATGATCATAATTTAAAAGTACTAAATCATGCTAAAATAAGTTTAATAAGTATTAATTACATGACTAAATGTTAAAGGAAATTAAAATTAGATTATGTATTTTAATTGTCTAAACCAATGTAAAACTAAAGAACAAATATTCAATATTATTGTCATTCTTAGTGTTGAATTGATTTTCTTTTTGCATTAGTATTAATTTGATTTTGATTTAAGCTTTATTATAATTACCAACATCTGTGGACTATAATCTTTATTGGACCATTCAGAATTCTAAGTTTCAAACTTGAAATAATATATTAAAAGATAAAAACTATGAAAAAGTATAAGAAATATTTTAAAATTATATTAAAGTAAATATTTTTATGTATAAAATAAAATTTTAAAATTATATATATAATGTCGGGTTGGTTTTTTTTAGTTAAAATCAACCCAACCCAAATATAGTCGGGTTTTTTTTTCCAATACCAAACTAAGTCAAACCAAACCACTAGTCGGGTTTTTTTTCCGATTTGACTCAATTTGCAGTTTGGTTCGATTTTCGGTTCGATTTTGTACACCCCTAATAGAGTGTAAGTCCTAAAATTTGGGATGTAATCCCCAAGCATAAAAACATAAGCCTTGTGTGTAAAAATGTACGCCATATGTGTTAATTTTATTTTTTTTGGTTTTTTAACCTTTTTTTACTTTAAATCATATTTTTTGTTATTGGTATAGTGATATTTCTTAAATAGTAATTATAATACTTTTTTCTTCATTATTAGTTATTAATACATTTCTCATATAAAAATCAGATTTTTTTTATATATATTATAAATTATTTATTAAAAATTTATTTACAAAATCATTGAAAATTTTATTTTTACTTATTTTCTTAATCATAAAATTATAAAATTGAATATACATAAAATTACGCCTCATAGATCCGTGAAACTTACGCCCTATTTTTCAAAGTTTATGCCTCTCCCCGTACCGCATAATACACCTCGCCTTACGCCCTTATCTTTTAGAACACTAATCAAGTACTCACGTCTCCATCCATGCAATTTGCATGCACCGACTTGAAAAGTCCACTTATATTTAATTTTTATACTATGAATTATCTTTGCATTTTATTTTTGGGTTCTTTTTATTATTATTTTTTCCATAAGAAAAATTAAAATAATGTAGTCCTTTCACCAAAAATGTGGAGGAGTTTTCTTGGACTCTAGTTATGTCACAAGGCCACATGGGTGTGGGGCTAATATTTCCCAAACCATTTTATTTATTTAAGTTTCTTATGGTATAGTTTATTTTTTATTTTGCTTGTAGAGGTTTCTTTTCTCCTTCTTGAAACATCTTTTTATTTTATTTTAATATTATCTCTTCATTTTTCAGTCATTTGAAAAACTTATCTTTGGTTCAGAAGAACAAATTAAATGTACGTGGACAGTAGAAAGTCAATACAAATTCTTAATGTTAGAGTTCCAATGCAGAGAATATATAAGATATGATTATTATATGCCTTTTGCATGGTATATGTTAGGTCCAATATGTTGCAACAAAACATACTTGGGAATTATGGTCAATTCAAGAGTTTATTTTACTATTACTTAATTAGATATTTCGAGTTTGAAGTTATGATGTGAGTTTAATTAGATATTTTGAGTTTGAAGTTATGATGTGAGTTTTTTTTAATGGAAGTGCTCTTATTTAAATTGGATTTATACGATGTAAATTTAAATAAATAAAATATTAATATCTAATTATAAAAATATTTTTGTCATATTTATTAATTCGTTCTATAGTTAGAAATAATTATATATTATCTCATTTCCTAATAATTTTCTATCAGATTTCAAGTCAGATACACTTAGATACATGTATTTTTGCTCCTAGATACACTTGAATAGGGAGAGAGATGATAGTCTATGTATCTCAGATACATACGAATCACTCTAAATATATATATCTGGGATATCTATACAAAGATAGAGGCTAGTGAGAGAAGAGAGTGGTGAGCGAGAGAGGAGAGGCGAGCAACAGAGTCAGATACATGTGAATCCACTTGAATATATACATTGTATCTAGAATAAACTACACCTAGTTTTAAGTCTATATATTCGAAATACGTATATTTGAACACATCATATATATATATATATATATCTGAAGTCTAAATTCTAATAAGTTTCGTAATAATGAAAAGTAAAAAGAAAGGGAGATAATTAAGTACTACTACTAAAATAATGAAAACTCTGTTAGTTGCCCTTAAATTAATTGAAATATCAATGTATTAAACTTAATGGCGGGGCTAAAATATTACTCCCTCTGTCTAATACTCCCTCTGTCCCTAATTACTTGTTTATTTTTAAATTAACACACCTATTAAGAAAATAATAATTGATATAGTAAGTTTATTATTTTACCCCTATTAATTATAAAATGGATGAATTAAAATCTTAAGATTTTCAAGAAGTTTTATCTTTTTCAAAGTAATAAATTAAGGGTATAAAAGATAAAAAAAATTGTCCTTTCTTGATTTGTTAAAATGGACAAGTAATTAGAGACAACTAAAAAAGGAAAAAGTGGACAAATAATTAGGGACAAAGGGAGTAATAGTTGTCCACTATTGACTATGCACACTTTTTAAGAAACTATAAATAGAAGGATAATTTTACTATATCACCCTTTGAATATAAAAATTTTGACTGACATTTTGCGAAGTATTTTTTCATCATATTGATGTGCAAAAAATTGTAATTTATAGTACTTTTCGTATAATTTTTGAATATCTAAAAATTTTGTTTAAAATATCGAATCAATGTAATCTAATTTAACTTTGAAAATTAGTCAAATTGACTTTCGAAAAGCGCAACATGACAAATAAAAGTGGACGGAGGTAGTAATAGATACAATATTTTGAAAAATGTAATAGGAAATGACTATAATTAATAATAAGGATAAATTAGGAACTAAATATAAAATTATCTATTGATTTCATAAAATTGACAAATATTGTTGGATATCTCAAAATAGAACAGTGGACAACTATTATTGAACGGAGGACTATAATTTTTTGGAAAAGGGTGTCAATTATTGACTTCCATAGTAGCTCCGCCCCAATTAAATTTCACTCATTATAAATTATTTTACGAAATATATGTAATTAGTTAGGGATAAGTATAAACATATTCAAGAAGATAACTTTATTTTTAATAATGTTTTTGCCATATCCATTGCATTTCCTAATCTTTCCCAACATATAAATAAAACTACATACAAAAGGAAAGAAACAAAAGAGAAGAAAAAACAGAAATTAGAGCAAAAATATATCTTCTATAAATAATCCAAAAAAAAGAAGATTTTTTTACATAATTCCAACTTTCTAAAAATTTAGGAGACAAACTATGCCAACTATTATATACCCCTCTAATTATATCACTCGTGGATTTCATTTTTTATCCATAAAATAAAATGAAAAAACCATTTATATTGACCCTTTTTGTTTTCATATTCACTTTTTCTGCTTTTTAGCTTAGGGACATTAACAAACAAATGGAGAAATGAACTTTAATAATTGAGCTTTTTAAAAGTTTTTTTTTTTCTAGACATAATTCCATGGGCCAAATGATTTTGCACGAGGAACACTTTTAGTTTATTTTGTTTCCAAAATTATTATTTTTTATAATATGAATAAAGTGGATCACAAGTTCAATTCCTAACCAATATGGGATTCTAATTCACTCTAATACCTCTAATAACAAATCAAAATATAAATAAAACATGGATCAGGAATTCAAATAGAAATAAATATGAATCTAATACCACGTAAATATATTACAACATATGAACCTAAACAGATCACCAATTCACACTACAACAAAGAGAGACATGTAATGGCATAGATAACATTGCCGCAACACACGTTTAGTAACAATTGAGTTAATGCCAATAGTGGCGGAGCTAGAATTTTTAACAAGGGGTCGGGTTCAAAATCTGAAGAAGTAACACCCAAACTATTCGAATGGGGTTCGATATCTACTATATATACATAAAAAAAATTAATCATAAATAAATAGTAATATTTTTAACCCTTTTGAAGCGCTAGTAGTTATAGTTGTGGCCACACCAACCCTTTCTTTCTTATCGCTCTAAATTCTGATGTGTATGACCTCCGAACGATATAGATATTCCGAATTCAAATTCTGAATCGAAAGCTAGCGCTTTACAAACCCCACCATAACATGGAACTTCCAGACAAATATAAATTAGTCAAAGTCCAAATCGAATATCGAATATTACAAAGGATTAATTGAAAACAAAAATACTCTCAAATACAAATAACTTAAATTCAACTACATGAAATAAATGACTTCCATTTAAGCATGTTATAGTCAATATTCATAAATCCTTTGACCATATATATGTACTTGGACCACAAAGCTCATTGATCATTTGACGGTGGCCGGAGACGGAGGAGCAAGATCCGATCACGGCGGAGAACGGCATGTATTTGGTGGTGCACATTTTTCCACTATTAATTAAAAAAAAAAAATCACTTAAAATTCAACATGTCGGCAATAATGAAACAAGCACATGCACTATTTCCAAGAAAAAACTATAAATGTAAAATTAATGTAATAATACTCCAATTTGTTTGTCTTCTTTTGTTATTGTTTTTTTGTGTGATCAGAAAAATAAAATGTGATGTTGGTTGCTAAAAGTATATAATAAAATGATGATACTTAAAACAACCAAAATATGATGTTGTGTTTTGTTTTAGAGTTTGCAAAAATTAAGCTTACAAAATATATAAGAGAAATTCATATGTGAATCAAATTAAATAAAAGTGAACCTTGACGTGATCAATATAAGGGTGAAGAATATTATTTTCTCCGTCCCAATTTATAATATGAGTTAGTTTGACTTGTCACGAAATTTAAGAAAGAAAGAATGATTTTTAAAATTTGTGATCTAAAATAAGTTATAGATATTTCACATTTGTGTGAGAAAGCTATAAATAATTTCATTAAGAATAAAATAGACATTTTCAAGTTAATTGTTATATTAAATATATATAAATGTGTCATTCTTTTTGGAACTGACTAAAACAAAGTGTAAGTCATATAAATCGTGTCTCTTGATATGTTTTTTTCCCTTAAGTACTCAAAGATTTATCGAAGACATTATTTCTACTTTTCAAATTAAGAATAAGGTGTTCGTATATTCTACACTCCTCAAAAACTTACTTATAAATTACATTAATTATGTTATTGTTATTATTATCGTCTAAAATGTACATATAGTATAGTAATTATATTTAGTGGCTTTCGGCCTTTCACTCACTAAATACGTACTTATAATATAGTAATTATTTTAGGGTTTATTTTAATTAATTACAATATGCATGGGCCAACAGTACTTCAAATCGTTTGGATAAGATTACCTCACATGATTTTAGTTACTATGACTGCAACGATAAAGTAAAGCTCAATTAATTATGAGCTGTCTCTATGAATTATTAATTAAATTCCATCAATATGCAATAAATAATTAATAATGTTTATTGCCTATCAACATGTCATGAAGTCGATATCAGTAGGAGTCCTCTTGTTTAACCGAATCAACCTAACATAAATTTAATGTTAGACAATAACACATCACAATTTATATGTACTTCCTTCTCCTAGTTTTGTGTTGTTTTCGGCGATCTCAATTTTCATATTCTGCTTTCATTGGAAGATGAAGAAGACATCATTAACTCATTTATTTTGATTTTTGTTTAACCGAATCAACCTAACATAAAAATAATGTTATGCAATCAAACATCACAATTTATACTATTTAAATTCTGAATTTGTTTCTGAACCGCTGACGGCAACCACTAACGTTACGTACACGACTATATTCCTTTCTTTATTCACCATATACATGAGAAATTTAAAATTGATAATCCCATTCCATTCTTTGCTTTTTACCAAAATCACACTTTATCCTTTTTTTAGATTAAAAAAAAAAAAACTATCACTAAGATAACAATAAAAAGGAATTATGGAAATTAATGGATATAATGGCCCGCACCTTTTTTCCCATAAATTAATAAACTTTTAAAATGCATTACTAAAAATGACATTCTACCTTTATGTCTCAAAAGATTATCCTAATAATGCTTTTCAATAATGCAAATCAACATCTTTCTTATCCCAAATAAGATCATAATTAGAACCCCACTTTTTATATCCTTTTTAGCATTTAATTATTTTCTATATAAAAAAAAAATCAACAAATCCTTTACCAATTTTTTTTTCAAAAAGGCAAATTTATGTTATCCACATAATGGCTCCACCATTACAAAAGCTATTAATCATACGATTCATCATTTCCATCACATATTTGAAGATCTAATTAGTCAATTATTATCCTTCTTTTTTTTTGTAGTAAAAAATTCTTTTTAGACATCCTTCTATGGGTCTCACTTAACTTTTTGATCCTGTTGTGATATTTATGGAAATAGCCGATCGAATTCATTATTTATTTTTGAGTTAAGAGTTAAAAATATACTTAACGTATTTTAATTTTTTAAGTCTCGTATATGAGTTATCACCAAATATTTATTGAAATACACTAATACTATATATGATTGTTCACTTTTTATATCTGAAATTTTAGGCATAAAATTCAAATAACTGATAATTTAATTATATTTCAATAAACATTTGGTGATAGTTCGGGTAGAATCTCACAAATCTAATAGCACTCAAACTCCCATATATTTTAGGTGTGTTTTTAATTCTTTCTCTCTTTTTTTTCTATTCGATTTTATATATATATATATATATATATATATATATATATATATATATATATGAAACG
>JAJONR010005700.1:0-27014 GCA_029582245.1 Solanum etuberosum | reverse complement strand
AGTCCACTTGAGAGACTGAGGCTGATATGCACGGAAAATATCTACATCTTTTTATCGAGTCAGATACCCTTTCTTATCCTCACTTTTATTTTGACCTTTCGGGGATGAACGATGCGTAAATTAGTATCTGATGTAAAGACCTGTTGGGTCATTTTGAACACTAGACCTATTTCTTTTATAAAAGAACCTTCCCATAAATATTAAATGAGAATATTTGAACTATTCGACAACTACATTTATTTAGTTGATGAGTATTTATTAAATAATTATTTTTTTATTAATGGGTAGTTAATGGTCCAAGACCATGATTGATTTAATACCGGATACCTGTTAGCCGAGGTGTAATATTGAATTAAGTAAAGAAAAGGGTTTGATATTCTTGAGTCGGCTACACACACAAACTGCAAGGGGGAGGGGGACGGTTCAGGTAAGCAGTTAATTCTCCAACTTCTTCAACTTATATTGAAAGTATTATCCTATGCCTACATTATTATAATATTAGTCCTTTTAGATAAATACATTAAAGCATATTGGTGATATACGTTAAATTTGTGGTCAAACTTAGTAGAACTAAACAATCGCCAATGATGGAAAATTATGTATGGCATTGGCAAGTAGGTAGGGTGTGTCAGATTGTTCCTTTTTAAGGGCATAAAATAGTTTAGTAAATTAGTTGAGGTTGATGTTATTTTTTATTAGTTATCTCGTTATGATTTATGTTTTGATATATTAAGATAGGTGATGAAATATTCAGTGTATTGTATTTATATAAATTCTATTAGAGTTATATTATTTGGAGGTATGAAGACTTAACCCTATGCTTGAATTTATGAAATGTAGGATTTGACCTATTAATTGAAATCACGTGTCATGATCCAGGGTTACCCCCTAGATGTAACATGGCGTATAGAACTTCGAAGGACCCCGTACAAGACACTTAGCTTTCATAACATAAGAAATAGAACAATAAGGGTAAACAATAGTCCAAGTCCAATAGATTTTATAAACAAAAAGCAGAAGTCTAAAACACTTGTCTCAATAGCCATCTAGTACAACAGAATGAAATTGGGACTAACCCATACATCGTGTCCAAAAATGAAATACAATAAGGAAAGTAGAAACAATGGAAATCCGTTCTCGAAGCATCAGGACTCACCAAAGCTCGGAAATCTCAAAATCAACCACTAGCCACGAAACTGAGAAACCTGACTGTCGGACCCTATATTTGGGGAAAGTTAGGCAAGAGTATGCGTTAGTACAAAACAGTGTACCAAGTATGATAGCTATGCATAGAACATTTAAATCATGCTAAAAGAGGACATTTCATGACATGCAATTGAAAAAGCTAAAACATGATATGAAAGGGTTAGAAATCAATGCAATCTAACATCATTTGAAACCTTTGAACACATGTGAGATACTTCTTGAAGTAACCTTAGTTCATTATTAATGTGGGGGATTATCCTTAACCTACATAGAGACCATGTGAGCTATAACATGATTCCCCAGTGTCTCCCACACTGAAAAGGGTAGTCTTACTTGCCAAAGTAAGGACCATAACTTTTAGCTTAGGTGGATCCACTAGCTAATGTGTATCTAGACAATCATCCTATGGGGGCACATATGTAAGGGATAAGGAGATTGCTTTTAGAAACCCAGCCTCTACTAACGGGAGAGCTTCCATCTCAATATCCTCTCGATGCTAAGCATAAATCCCACAGAATAGTCATTTCTTACTTGATCTTTTTATCCATGGAAGGGCACGTCATCTTGACAATCCAAGCTAAGTCATCATCTATGGAAATACATTATTCAATAACCAATCCAAGCAAAGTCTTTATGATAGCTCTTAATCTTTGATTCAATTAGGTGAGAAGACCTTTCAACCTTAGAATCCTTTATTATGTGAGAAAACCTTTCAAATCATGCTTTTATGTATTTATGAGAATATTCTTTCAAGAACAAAACAACAATATCATCATTGATACTTTACTCTCAAAGCATCCTTAAAACATTTGCATAGATTTCATAAGAAAATGCACAAGTCCATAATTTACCTTTCAAGACTCAAAACCCACTTTCAATCATCAACTCTCAGACAACAAGGGTTAGATATTGATTTCATCATAGATTCATGTAAAGCTAGCAATACATGCTTAATTTCATAAAACCCTTCCTTTATAATCAAAATCCCACATCATATGGTCATAACTTGAAAACATGGGAATTACATGGGTTTACGGGGAAATCATCCTAAAATCATAGTATTTCATCAATTCATGCATAAGAGATCATAATTCAATCATCTAAACAAATAATAAAGAGAACCCATGACAATTGAAGAAAATACTAACTAAATTTGGGAAATTCTAAGTTTTGAAATAGAGGAATTCAGGAACTTCATGGATGAAAACTATCATACCTTAGTATCAAAGCCCACAATAATGCTTGAGGATTGGATACTTGACCTTGATCCTAGCTTCAACCCTTTCTTCTTCTTCAAGTTCTAGAGAGAGAAATATTGAGAGGAAGAACTTGGGATTTCTTTTGGGTTTTGGAATTAATGTCTTGAATGGGTGAGTTTTGGGGTTAAAATAACTTATATAAGGGTCCTAGGCTAGGGCAAAATGACATAGCTTTGATTTAATTAAAATCGGAAAAGACCCAAAACCCCTGAACTAAAACTGCCGAATCACCACCACGAAGGGCACCACGACCCGTCAAGGGTCACACGGCCCATATTGGTGCCCGTGGCCCCTTGACCAGTGGCTTGGTTTTTCCACACTTACCCGCAAAATCCTAACTTAGGACCACGACCTCTCCAAAAGCCTGTGGTGGCCTTCACAAGCCGTCAAGTGGCTCGTGGGAGGGTCTAACATTTTGGGTAGTTTTGGGAGCTCACTGCCTAGCTCACCACGCCCATCACCACGACCAGTGGTCCCCACCACGAGCCGTCATGGTGGTCGTGGTAGGTGAGCAGTGCTTGGTGAAGGCTGACCAAGCTCTCTTCCTTGGCTCTTGCCCTCTCACTTAGTGCTAGCTTAACCTACTAGATTTCGAGGTGTTACATTATCTGCCCCTTGGGAACATTCATCCTCGAATGGAATTCTAGACACCTTTTGGAAGTAAAGACTCATACTAGCAACCCATCATGCATGCAATTTCGTCTAAATGCACAAATCAAGGAGGAAACATTGACTCCAAGCTAAACATACTCAATGCACCACAAGGAAGGTAGGGACTACATCTAGCAACCCAATATGCATGAAATTTCAAAATTTCTTATGTCCAAGGAGAAACTACCATCTCCAAGCTAAAAGCATGCTCAACACAATCTCATGGAGCCTATATGCAATTCATTCTCAAAAAGCATAGCTAACGCATGTTCAACGACTCATCTCATGAAGTCTATGGCAACTCATACTTAATGCACAATCAACATGGGGAAAATCAATCATGTAAACTCATTTTCTTTCATAACACAAGTTTTCATGTACATGCATAACATAAGGAAATCATGGGAATATCTAAAACACACATGACACCAAAACAAAGAGCAAAAAATGAGGAACTCATTACCTCAAGCTAGAGTAGGAGTATAAGTAAAGAGATGAGGATATCGGGACATCATATCGGTCTCGGCCTCCCAAGTAGCACTCTCAACTAAATTATTCCTCCACAATACTTTTATGGAAGCTACTTCCTTATTCCTCAACTTCTTTACTTGCCGGTCTAAAATTTCAACCAAAAATTCTTCATAAGAAAAGTTCTCCTTAACTCCCAAACCTTCTAAGGGAACTACAGATGTCGGATCTCCAACACACTTTTTCAATATAGAGACATGGAAAACCGGATGCACGGATGCCAAATCATTGGGCAATTCAAGCTCATAAGAAACCTTACCAACACGACTCAAAATTTGACATGGGCCTACATAACGGGGACTAAGCTTCCCTTTCTTACCAAACCTCATTACACCCTTCATGGGTTAAATTTTCAAGTAAACCGAATCATGAACATAAAACTAAAGATCTCTTCTTCTCACATCGGCATAAGACTTTTGCCGACTTTGAGCCGTTTTCAACCTTTCTCTAATAAGTCAAACTTTCTCTATGGCCTCATGTACCAACTCGGGACCTATGAGGGCAAGTTCACCCACCTAAAACCATCCTATAGGAGATCTACACCTCTTACCATATAATGCTTCAAATGGAGCCATATCAATACTCGAGTGATAGCTATTTTTATAGGCAAACTCAATTAATGGCAAATGGTCATCCCAATTACCCTTAAAATCAATCACACAAGCTCTTAACATATCCTCCAAAGTTTGGATAGTACGCTCCACTTGCCCATCAGTTTGGGGATGAAAGGCCGTACTAATCTTAACACGAGTACCAAGACCCTTTTGGAAAGACTTCCAAAACTGAGAAGTGAATTGGGTACCACGATCGGAAATAATGGACAAAGGCATTCATTGCAGCTTTACCATTTCTCTCAAGTACAACTTGTCATAGTCTTCCGGCGAATAGGAAACCTTGACGGGAAGAAAATGAGCCGATTTTGTCATTCGATCTACTATAACCCAAATTGAGTCATGTTGTCGCCGGGTGCGAGGCAAACCAATAATAAAGTCCATGTTCACATCTTCCCACTTCCAAGTAGGAATGCTAATATCTTGAGACAAACCTCCCAGTTTCTGATGCTCAACTTTCACTTGATGGCAATTTGGACACTTAGCCACAAATTCCGCAATATCCTTCTTCATCCCATTCCACCAATAGACCTCCCGTAAATCACGGTACATCTTAGTGGCTCCCGAGTGAATGAAATACCGCGAACTATGGGCTTCTGACAAGATATGTTGCTTCAAGTCATCAACATCTAGAACGCATAAACAACTGTAATATCTAAGCACACCATCTCCCCTTTTGGGAGAAAGCCTCAACGGACTTCTTAAGCACGACTTCTCTCAATTCAGCCAAAATTGGATCAAGACCTTGCTTAGCTTTCACATCCACCACAAAAGACGATTCGGAACCATTGTGAACCATAACACTACTCTTGCTAGAATCCACTAACTGAACACCCAATCGGGCCAATCTATGAACATCTCGAACCAACTCTTTCTTTTCTTCTTCAATATGAGCAACACTACCCATAGATAACCGACTAAGAGCATCTGCCACCACATTATCTTTACTGGTGATAGAGAATACTCATGTCATAATCTTTCAATAACTCAAGCCACCTACTTTGGCAAAGATTTAGATCTTTCTGATTAAACACATATTGCTAACTCTTGTAATCGGTAAACACACAACATGAACTCCATACAAATAATGCCTCCAATTCTTTAAGGTAAAAACAACTGGCGCTAATTCTAGGTCATAAGTAGGGTAATTATTTTTGTGAATCTTAAGTTGCCTTGAGGCATAGGTAATGACTTTCCCATTTTGTATGAGCACACATCCTAGCCCAATTCTCAAGGCATCACAATAAACAACAAAGCCATCCATCCCTTACGGTAAGGTCAACACCGGAGCGGAAGTAAGGCTATCTTTCAAATCTTGGAAACTCTTCTCACATGCTTTGGACCATATGAACTTTGCTTTCTTTTGAGTCAAAGCCGTCAAAGGAGAGGCAATTGAAGAGAATCCCTCAAAAACCTTCTATAGTAGCCGGCCAAACCCAAGAAACTCCTAATATTTGAAGGGGATAGAGGTCTAGGCCAATCTTGACCGCATCCGTCTTATTAGGATCTACCTCAATGCCCTTACTTGAAACAATGTGACCAAGGAAAGCTACGGACCTTAACCGAAATTCACACTTGCTAAACTTCACAAAGAGTTGTTGGTCCTTAAGAATTTGCAACACGATCCTCAAATCATCAATATGCTCATTCTCATTTCTCGAATAGATCAATATATCATCAATAAACACAATCAAAAACATGTCAAGGTATTGTCTAAACACCCTATTCATCAAATTCATAAACGCCGCCAGAGCATTAGTCAACCCAAACGACATTACGAAAAACTCATAATGACCATACCGAGTTCGAAAAGCCATCTTCGAAATGTCATCTTCCCTTACCCTCAATTGGTGATAAGCCGATCGAAGGTCAATCTTAGATAAATAAGTTGCTCCTTGAAGTTGGTCAAATAAATCATCTATCCTTGGAAGAGGATACTTATTCTTAATGGTCACCTTGTTCAACTGACGATAGTCAATATACATATGAAGAGAACCATCTTTCTTTCTAACAAACAAAACTGGAGCACCCCATGGAGAGATACTCGGTCAGATGAAACCCTTATCCAACAAATCTTTCAATTGTTCTTTCAACTCCTTAAGTTCTGCCGGAGCCATACGGTAAAGAGGAATAGAAATAGGTTGCGTATCTAGGAGAAGGTCAATACCGAAGTCTATTTCCCTTTCAGGAGGAATACCGGGTAAATCATCTGGGAACACTTCCAGAAACTCATTAACAACAGGGACCGACTCAAGAATAGGGGTTTCAGAATCCACATCCCTCACCCTAACTAGATGGTAAATGCAACCCTTAGAGATCATCTTTGTATCTTTAAGACAAGAGACAAACTGACCCTTAGGCATAAAATTTCCCCCTTTCCACTCTAGGATAGGCTCATTCGGGAATTGAAACTTGACTACACGAGTTCTACAATCAATAGAAGCATAACATGAGTGCAGCCAATCCATACCCAAGATAACATCGAAATCTAGCATATCAAGCTCTACCAAGTCAACAAGAGTAACTCTATGGGACAAGGAAATGGGACACTTTCTATAGACCCTCTTAGTCACAATAGAATCACCAATAGGAGTAGAGACAAAAAAAGGATCTAACAACACATCCGAAAGAACATCAAATCTCTTAGCCACATATGGCGTCACAAAAGACAAGGTAGCACCAGGATCAAGTAAAGCATAAACATCAAGTTGGAAAACTTTCAACATACCGGTAACCACATCGGGAGAACCCTCTTGTTCACCACGAGTTTGAACTGCATAGAAGCGGTTTTGCTTTGGAGCATTGGGACCCGAACCATTAGTAGGAGCTTGCTTGCCCTCTCTTCCTTTAGACGCAAGCATTGGGCAATTCCTCATTTTGTGACCACTTTTACCACAACCAAAGCAACCATCTGTGCCGGCTAGGCACTCACCATTGTGCTTTCTTCCACACCAAATACAAGTAGACATGGGCAATGAAGATCCACTACCATTAACTCCTTGAGGCTTAGGGTTAGACACCCTATCTTTGTTGAAATTAGGAGGAGCATTGGAGGAACCTTGACCGGAAAACTTTTGTCAAAATCTAGGATGACCATGTCCATCGGACCTTGCATGAGAGAAATTACCATCACCGGTCTTAGCCCTCTTTACCTCTCTAGACTTTTCCTTAAGTTTCTCCTCCTCAATTTGTTTTGCATAAACCATGAGAATAGAGATTTCCATGTCATTAATGAGCATAGCGGTACGACACTCTTTAACCATCATTTCGAACACACCTGAAACCAACTTACTCATCCTTGCCCTTGAATCGACAACCATTATTGGAGCATATATCGACAATTGTGTGAACTTTAGAGCATATTCCATCACACTCATACTTCCATGTCGAAGGTTAATAAACTCAAGAACCTTGGCTTCCCTCATCTCAAGGGGAAAGAACCTATCAAGAAAAGTGGCCTTAAACTTTTCCCAATCAAGAGGACCAGCATCTTTTGGTCTCTCTTCTTTCCATTGGTTGTACCAAATTTGAGCCACACCTTTAAGTTGATAAGCGGCCAACTCTGCCTTTTCCACCGGTGTGAGTCCCATGATCATCAAGACCTTGTAGACCTCATTAATGAACTCTTGAGGATCTTCCTCAACTTTAGAACCATGAAACTCCAGAGGATTCATCCTAGTGAAGTCCCTCACTCTAGATGCTGTCGTACACATATTTGGGTTCATGGGAACCACAACCTCCCTATTGGCTTCGGCCGTCACGGCTTGAGCCAACACGTGAAAAGTAACCCTAAACTCTGCATTAGTCACTTGCTCGGCCAAAGGATTGACCGAAACTTGAGGAGCTTGGGGAGGAGCTTCTTGTTCCTCATTCTCCCTCACATTCCTTCTAGCATAAGCTCTTCGAGTATCCATATCCTGTAGAACATCAGATAAGGATTAGGAGAGAGACCTTATAGAGTTAAACTCTATCGCACAACTTTAGAGTAATGAAAGAAGTGGAGTTTGCTAAATGTCTTGTAGCCTCTTATTAATAAATGTGGCGCGCTTCACAATCATCAACAAGACTCTACTTCACGTGGCTTATGAGATAATCTAGGACCATTCTAAACCGTGTGCTCTGATTACCAAGTTTATCATGACCCAGGGTTACCCCCTAGATGTAATATGGCGTATAAAACCCCGAAGGACCCCATACAAGCCACTTAGATTTCATAACATAAGAAATAGAACAATAAGAGTAAAACAAAAGTCCAAGTCCAATAGATTTTATAAACGAAAAATGGAAGTCTAAAACACTTGTCTCAATAGCCATCTAGTACAATAGAATGAAATTGGGCCTAGCCCGTACATCATGTCCAAAACTGAAATACAATAAGGAAACTAGAAACAATGAAAATCCATCCTCAAAGCATGAGGACTCGCCAAAGCTCGGGAATCTCAAAATCAACCACTAGCCACGAAACTGAGAAACCTGACTGTTAGACCCTACGTTTGGCGAAATGTAGGCAAGAGTATGCGTTAGTACAAAAAAATATACCAAGTATGATAGCTATGCATAAAACATTTAAATCATGCTAAAAGAGGATATTTCATGACATGCAATTGACCAAGCTAAAACATGATATAAAAGGGTTAGAAAACATAAGTCATAAAACCATAGTCAATGCAAGCTACCATCATTTGAAACCTTTGAACACATGTGAGATACTTCTTGAGGTAACCTTAGTTCCTTATTAATGTGAGGGATTAACCTTAACCGACATAGAGACCATGTGATCTATAACACGATCCCCCGGTGTCTCCCACACCAAAAAAAGTTGTCTTACTTGCCAAGGTAAGGACCATAACTTCTAGCTTAGGTGGATCCACTAGATAATGTCTATCTACAAAATCATCCTATGGGGACACATAGGTAAGGGATACGGTGATTGCTTCTAGAAACCCGGTCTCTACTAACGAGAGAGGTTCCATTTCAATATCCTCTCACTGCTCAGTATAAATCCCACGGAATAGTCATTTCTTACTTGATCTTATTATCCATGGAAAGGCACGTCATCTTGCTAATCTAAGATAAGTCATCAACCATGGAAAGACATCATTCAATAACCAATCCAAGCTAAGTCATTAGGATAGCTCTTAATCTTTGATTCAATTAGGTGATAAGACCTTTCAACCTTAGAATCCTTTATTATGTGAGAAAACCGTACACATCATGGTTTTATGTGTTTATGAGACTATACTTTCAACAACACAACAACAATATCATCATTGATACTTACTCTCAAAGCACCCTTAAAACATTTGCATGGATTTCATAAGAAAATGCATAAGTTCATAATTTATATTTCAAGGCTCTAAACCCACTTTCAATCATCAACGCTTAGACAACAAGGGTTAGATATGAATTTTATCATAGATTCATGTAAAGCTAGCAATACATGCTTAATGTCATAAAACCCTTCCTTTATAATCAAAATCCCACTTCATATGGTCATAACTTGAAAATATGGAAATTACATGGGTTCATGGTCAAATCATCCTGAAATCATAGTATTTCATCAATTCATGCATAAGAGATCATAATTCAATCATCTAAATCAATAATCAAGAGAACCCATGACAATTGAAGAAAACCCTAACTCAATTTGAGGAATTCTAAATTTTGAAATAGAGGAATTTGGAAACTCCATGGATGGAAGGAATCCATGGATGAAAACTATATACCTTAGTATCAAAGCCCACAAAAATGCTTGAGGATTGGAGACTTGACCTTGATCCTAGCTTCAACCCTTTCTTCTTCTTCAAGTTCTAGAGAGAGAAATATTTGAGAGGAAAAACCTGAGATTTCTTTTGGATTTTGGAATTAATGACTTGAATGTGTGAGTTTTGGGGTTAAAATCACTTATATAGGGGTCCTAGGCTTGGGCAAAATGACATAGCTTTGATTTAATTAAAACCGGAAAAGACCAAAAAATCCCTAAACTAAAACTGCCGAATCACCAACACGAAGGGCACAACGGCCTGTCAAGGGTCACACGGCCCGTAGTGGTGCCCGTGGAAACTTGATTCTGAGGTGTTACACGGCCCGTGGTGCCCTCTCACTCAGCCCTAGCTTAGCCTACTAGATTCTGAGGTGTTACATCATGGTTGAAACTTGATTATAGAATTGAGTGCAGTTACTTACAAGTTATATATACTTGATAGATTGGAAACGTTCTGAGGCATTAAAGGAAGGAAAATAATTGGTGTATTAGCTTTCTTGACTTCGGTTCTTCGATTGAGGTAGGTTATTATTTGTTCTAGTGATCGAGAGACTCTTAATAGTGATTGATAGTCATTGAGTAATGTTGTCAAATTTTTTATGTACTTAATTGTTGTAGTTTGAATGATGTATATGTTTTTGTGATTAGTCTGTAATCCCAGGACCGCTAAATCCATAATCTTGAACTCGCTCTATCAAAGTGATGCCTTCAATAAAGAAGGCTCTATGAAATATTGTTAATGACGTGGAAAATGATGATAAATAATGAACTAACTTAATTACTGGATCAGATGCCACAATCCTACATAATATATTTCGATCGGGTGCCACGAGCTGGAAAAATATAAGTGGATCGGGTGTCACATTCCGGCACGGTAACATTAAAGAAAAAAATATTAAAATAACTTAATATACTCAATCTCAAAGAATCCATTTTTCAAAAGATCGTGGTGTGGAGGCCTGAGTCCTCATGTATGTTGTTGATATTGTTGATTAATTATGTACTTGCTTCATTATTGTCGTCACTTTTACATGTAACTTGTTGTCTGCCACATGCTAAGTGCTACAGTCAAATTACTGTTATTACTTTATGCATTTTAGTTTCTATTTTGAGTTGACCGATGGTATCTACTCAGTACATGTTGCCCTGTACTAACTCCTACTTGTTTTTTTCTTCATTTTCCTTTTGTGGAGTACAACAAGTGTACCAACAACTTCGACTCACCTTCAGCTCTAGTCAGTCTCCAGCATATCAGATTTCAGGGTGAACTATTCCTTCTAGCTCGTATTGGATTTTCTCGGTCATGAAATGATGTCCTTAATTTTCAGACACAAACTATTTTATTTATCTATTATGGTATTTTTGATACTCTCAGACTAAGTATCTCAGAATTAGATGTCAATGATGTGATGACTTTCAAATTTTGGGAAATGATATGTAATAGACTCTAGAAGATTTTCATTTCTTACTTTAATAAGATTTGAATTTTCACATTATTGTCGTAGTGCATAAGTTGAAAAACTAAAATAAGTTGGGGTTTGCATATGTTGGTTCGCCCATCTAGAAGGTTAAGTGTGGGTGCCACTAATTACCCGTTTTGAGTCGTGACACTAATATAATTCCCTATCTCCCAATTGAATGGTGTTTGAATATCTAGAGAGTTTTTAACAGATTCAGGTGGTAAGGATGCATTTTTTCCAAACCTCTCTTTTAATATTATCACTTTTATTTTCCCTAGGATACTTGTTTCGGTCCCTATTTCCCTCATTAGTTCTAATACATCTTCTATTTCTTGTATACTTACATTTTCCTCTAAATTTGGAACTAGTAAGGAAGGGGGTGGTATATAGGTGTGGGGTGGTACCTGAGATGTCAACACTATCATGGAGGCTGTTGGGTCCGCCTCTTGTGTCAGGTTTGGATTGATCCATAGTTTCAACACTATTTCCAGTACCTATTGAGGGGAAATGAAAGCTTGGAAAACATACATCTATGATCACTAGGGGAGCTTGTGGATTCATTGTGTTTGGGTGTTGAGGTGGGTTTCTGAGAGTTGGAGTGATAAGTGAACGTCTCCTTGTTTTTATTCTTTGTTGCATAATTATTTATAATAGGTAGTTCTATAGATATATAGTTGATGGGAATGGAAACTGTATTAATATAGGTTTCTTTTATATTTAGTATATCAGTACTAGGAAGGTAAGTTGATTGTTTTCCATCTTTTAATACCTTATCTGATTGCAAAAGGTCATTTACTTTTCAGGTATCTGTAATATTTACAAGTAGTCCTGATTTGTTAGTAGGGGAAAATACTTGCAGAGTACACTTACTATTTGTGTTGTTGGCAATTTTTGTGGCTTTGAGGGAGGCCAACGAGGCAGACTTTGAGGATATTATGTCATCATGTTTATTAGTGTGGTTATTTTGGAAATTTCCTTTAGGTAGATTAAGTTTTTTACTAATATGTGTGGTAATGGATATAGGGGTATGTGCGTTACTATCTTTAGAGGTTACTATTTTCGTAGATATAGTTGGGGTCATTGTGGGGGTAAGTTATTTATTGGAGTTGAGGTACCCATTTCCCTTGTCAATTTTTGCTGATTAACTACAATAATTTTTTAATTAATTTTTATGACATCACCCGATATGACATTGGTATTGGGGAGAGGAGATGTTTGCTGGATCTTGTCTAGATTTTCTGGTGTGTGTGATTTATTTTGGATTCCAGGAGTAATGGATCCCTTATATTTAGCATCCAAGGTTGAAATAGAAATTTTTTCAATATTTGGAAACTTGAGAATCGAGGTACTTACCTATTTCGGCTTCAAATAATTTTAACATTTATACCTTGATCGTTGTTTTTGTTACTCTGTAGTGGGCTCTTTATCTGTCGTCTCCATTTTGTGGAAGTTACTATTTGCCAAGACATTTCATCATCTCGAGTGCTCAATTGATTTATGGTTTTGTAGTTTTTTCTTTCCTTTTCCTTATTTGATTATTCTTGAGATAGTTATTTACTTATGCAATTATGTATTGTATACCCAAGTACTGCACAACCAGTGCATAATATATCTGCTCCTTCATATACAATGGGTTTTCTATGGTATCCTATGTAAACAAACTTCTCAACCAGGATACTAATGCATATACTCGCA
The DNA here is from genome assembly GCA_029582245.1 of Solanum etuberosum. Taxonomy (NCBI): domain Eukaryota; kingdom Viridiplantae; phylum Streptophyta; class Magnoliopsida; order Solanales; family Solanaceae; genus Solanum; species Solanum etuberosum. The sequence goes on along the minus strand of JAJONR010005700.1, from coordinate 13,840 downwards.
TATCATCCTCGCAGAGTGGCTGCAGTGCATACATCTGTTTTAACAAATTTTCAAGTTTGTTTGCCTACTTTCGCTAAAATTGAGTGGTCATAGAACTCTGTGGGTAGATCTGGCAGTCTAATCCATATAGCATAGTGTGTTTCCATGGCCTCATAAGAGACAAAATTTGAGTGCCACCTTTTAACTGATAGAAAATATCCTTTAATAAATCAAGGACCATGTTGTAGCGTTCTTTGTAAACCTTCTTCTTTATAGAATTTAACAATGTAACAGTCAAGTCCCAGATCAATTAAAACAATATCCTCTGAGACTCTTCACAAATTGGCTAGTTGTTATAAAACTAAAGCAAAATAAGATAAGAAATATAGAAGATGAAAATAATAGAAATAGGAAGACAAGAGATGAGAGCTTTTCTTATTCTTTCAAGTATTAAAGTGTATAAAATATGAACTCCAATGCCTCTATTTATATTATTTCATAGAGCCATACCAAAGGTTAGTCATAAACATGACATTAATCATGAAGATAATGGAGGAGGTTATTGAGGTGTAAGGTTACAAGAATGATGATCATAAAGGTGGAGGTTATCTACATAATGGAGGGAAGTAATGAAGATATTTAGTGATAGTAACTTGTTGGTGTAGTGGACATCCACACCATAATATATCATAACATTCTCTCTTGGATGTCCATAGATTATGTGCCTCGTTAAAACCTTACTAGGAAAAAATCTATAGGGAAAAACCCCAGTGAAGGAAAAAGAGTACACATATCTTTTAATACGCATTATTTGTTGCCTCATTAAAAATCTTGCCAGGAAAACCCGGTGGGATAAAACCTCAGGCAAGGAAAAAAGAGTACAACACGTATTATAGTCCCCCCGATTAAAACACCACTTAATTTCTTGTGATGATGTCATACAATCTTATATACCAGCTTCTCAAATATTGATATTGACAGTGTCTTTGTGACCAAATTACATTCACAAATATGTTGCATTCTTGAACTCATTCGATATATCATTTTATGATTTCATCGATATGATGAGGCTTTGAGATTAGCCAAATACATTCTTAATGTAAGATCCCGTATCCGAAAAAGGGAAATGAAACCAATTTTGGGAAGTTGCAGGTGCCAGCCATGGAGGCCAACCACAGACCGTAGTGTGGTCCGTGGATTGGCCACCTTTCCAAGATTTTAGAGGCTCAGGACTACGGCCAGACCTACGGACCGTAGGTCAGACAACGGTCCGTGGTCGGGGTCCGTTGTTTGAAGGCCCAAAATCAAGTCCCAGATGACCAACGACGGTCCACTAGGACGGATCGTAGGTCAGACAACGGTCCATCGGTGGTGGGCTGGCAGTTATTTTTAGGGACAGTTGGGTCTTTTCCTAATTAATTAGTTCTTATACTACGTCATTTTACACTAAAATGCAACTTCGATCGGATGCGGGTATCAAATCCCGCCGCTGAGATGTCTAGCGGATTCCTGAACGGGAACTGGATCGATCTATTCTATGGTGAAGCATCCGAAGCCTTCGCTAAGACCCTATATAAGTATTTTCAACCCCCAAATTAGCCCATTCACTTCATTCTTCCAAATTCACAAAAAAAAAACAAATCTCCTCTCCAAATATTTCTCTCTCTAGAAACTTGAAGAAGAAGAAGATTCAACCTAGGGTTTCAAGTCAAGGTCTCAATTCCTCCATTGAAGGCTAGCTTTGGATTCAAGGTATGATAGTTTTTATCCATAGATTCCTTCCATCCATGGAGTTCCCAAATTTTCTATTTCCAAAGGTAAAATTCCCCAATTAAGTTGGAGTTTTCTTCGATTACCATGAGTTCTTTTGATTATTGATTTAAATGATTGAATTATGATTTCTTATGCATGAATTGATGGAATATGATGATTTTATGATGATTTTCCCATGAACCCATGTAATCCCCTATGTTTTCAAGTTATGAATCATATGATGTGGGATTTTGAGTATAAAGCAAGAGTTTTATGAAATTAAGCATGTATTGCAAGCTTTACATGTATTTATGATGAAATCCATATATAACCCATGTTTTCTAAGCATTTATGATTGAAAGTGGGTTTTTAACCTCAAGAAGTATCTCACATGAGTTCAAAGGTTTTAAAGATGAAGTTAGCTTGCATTGACCATGATTTTATGACTTATGTTTTATAACTCTTTTATATCATGTTTAGCTTGGTCAATTGTATGTCATGAAATGAAACGTCCCTTTTAGCATGTTTTAACTGTTTTATGCATGACTATCATACTTGGTACATTATTTTATACTAACACATACTCTTGCCTATATTTTCCCCAAATGTAGGGTCCGATAGTCAGGGTCATCATTCTCATGGCTAGTGGTTGAGTTCAAGATATTTCCGAGTATTGGTGAGTCATCATGCTTCGAGGATGGAGTTTATTGTTTTTGGTTTCTTTCATGTATTTCTCTTTTGGACATGATGTATGAGTTAGGACCAATTTCATTTTATTGGATTAGATGGCTACGATGAGACAAGTTTTTTAGACTTCCGCTTTTCTTTTATAAAATGATTTGGACTTGGACTATTGTTTTACTTTGAACTAAGTAGCTTGTATGGAGTCTTTCGGGATTCTATACGCCATGTTACATCTAGGGGGTACCCCTGGGTCATGACACTTAAAAATTACTTTATTCGTGACCTCGCTATTGCATGTAAATTGCTCATTCAACTTATTCATAGCAACAATCATGTTGTGGACACTTTCATTTGCAATTGATTGTCGTGTAGAATAACTTGATATAACTTCAGTATGATACAACTTTCTCCTGACTATGAAATAATTTCCTGAATATGATAGGGCATGATTCCAACCAAACACACTCCCGACTTACTTCATAGATCAATATTATTTCTGCAAGATTTGAAGAAGTGGTTACTAGTGTTTGATTCTTTGAATGCCAAGATATTGTTGTGCCTCCACATGTAAACAAATAGCCTATTTGCATCGAGATTTATGCGGATCAAATAAAATTTTTGCATCTACATAATTAAATAATTATGATTCGAAGATTGGTTATCTCAATTTTATTGAAACTCGCCTTTTCTTCTCAAAGAAAATCACACATCTTTTATGTGTTGAGTCACTTGCTTTGTTAGTTTCTTGACATAACTTAAATGATAATATGACAATCTCTTCACATAACTTTCGTTATGTAGATCAAATAATCTTTTAGCTTTTGCATTACCAGTAATCTGTAAGTGAACCAATTGCAGTAATACATGATATTTTCTAATCATTTTCATGAGATGGAAAATATTTTTTTTCTCTATGTTAAACAATTTCAGAACTACTGGGTACTCAATATGATTTCTTAAAGACCTTTTATATCCTTCAAGGATTTTCATATAACCTTCATCGTCTAGTTAGACATAATAATAATTCATTATTCATATTAAAGTATTTCATATTTTGCCAGACTGAAACAAGTCTCATTGCATCCACCAGTAGAGAATATATTTCAATTTGATACTAATGTCAGGACTTTTGCAAAAACACTTTATTCCCCGAGGCACAAACCACACTTTATATCTTATGATTATACTTTCGCACAATGATTCATTTGTATCATACTGAAATTATATCTTGATCTATGAACTATAAGTTCAAAAAATCATTTTTCTAAGTGAAATAAAATATACTTGAATAGTGCATTTTATTTGGCCAATCATTTATCTATCAATATTATATGACAAATTTGAATTCAAGATCCTCGTCACAGTCTATAACATTATGTGCTACTTCATATCAAAGATACCGTCGACGGTCATTTTGATATCGATTCCAATATGACATAACTTATCTAGATCTCTTCATTTTTCATCGTTTTCAGGTACCTGAACCTTTGCCAAGGTTTTATGAAATGTTATGTCATTGTGCTTTTTTTAAGCACTTGCCTCATTATCATAATCATTTTGATAAATTGCTTCTCTCCTTCCTCAAGGAGTTTTAAGTTTGGAATCAATTGGTCTAACACACTCCAGGCGTACCATAGACTCTGTCCTTCGAGGACCATTTATTAAAACATTTACAACTTAATTAAAATATTGGGTCAGCAAATACATCTGACAAATTATTTGCAACATTTTGCAAATAAATTATCTCTTGAACTTCAAGTTCACATATTTTTAACGAGGATTTAGATAATTCACTCCATACATAATTTTCAGCTGCTAATCATATCTCCACCTAATGTTCGGAAATCTAACATTTACCCCCAACCTCATTTGGAGATCCATCTTTGTGCGTGGTGGAACAATAAAATCATATCTGCACACGTCAAATGTTTAGATGGAAACTATTCTCTTCCTGACCTTGAACCAGTTGTGTGGGAGAACCTTGTTGGCTTGATTCGTACATGTTAAATAAACTCATCTCATACAAAATTTTATTTGAGAGTTTTTTCCCTCATAATCAATGGTTTGGCTATAAATGGAGGCATATAATTTCTGCTAAACAAACTAGCATTATCAACATAATTTTATAATTTGGAACTATGCTCTTAATTTAATTATTCGAGCATACAACCTTACAAAAACCAATTTGTAAGTTGATAATGTAACACCTCGGTATTTGAAAGAGCTAAAATTAGAAATAGCAAAATCTGAAATTTTTCAAGTTATGTCTAAGGTGTGAGTTTTGGGTCAACTTCAAACGATAATAACTTTTAGTAAAAGATGAGTTAGGTGGCCCATAAGATATCAAATTAAAGGTCTTGGAATATTCTTTCCAACGCCACTGAGTTTGCTAATATTTGAGCTCGTCTAAGGGAGATATGACTGTTTAAAATCAGGCAGTTCAATTAAGAAAAGTTACCCGAAAATATGAGGGCTATTTTTGTCCTTTCCTTACCCCATCAGCTTAAAATGAATTATGGTAATATTTATGGGTCTAAACTGATTTGGTTCAATTTTCACAATCCTGATTTACGCTAGTGTTTTAGAAAAGAGTTCAAGAAAAGAAAAGAGGAGAAAAAAGGGAAGATTCAAGGCGTTCGTGAAGTTCTTGAGGTTTTCTTATGGATTTTCACCAAGGGTTTGATCCCTAAGAGGTATGTGAGTTCTCATAGTGTTGGGTTCGTTCACCCACACGCCAATCATCTTATTTTAGCAAAAATTCATTCTCAAAGTTGAAGGATTTGAGTTCTTGATTAGTGTTCTTGAAGTTTTGCTTTCGTTCTTGAATAAGGATGGGTTTGTTGAGTTCTTGAGATAATCATATTGAGTTTAAGAGTTGTTTCTGAGTAGATTCTTGTGTACTTGTATTGGTTAACTGAATCTAAGGAGAATTTGAGAAAAGAAATTGATTCTAGGCGAATTAGGGTTAGAAAACGAGAAAAAAAATTCGTCGGGATGTTCTGGGGGAGAGGTGGCGCGGCACACCCCAGATGCGCCAGCAAGTCTGGCATGGCACGCAAGCAGTGCACCAGGAAGTGCTCTCTGAACTTTAGGGGCAGGTGCCCCGCGCCAGCAGTGCGCCAGGGTCACCTGTCCCTACCCTTTTTCCGTCGCTTAGCCCGTTCTAGTCTTTTTAAAGTATACCTTTACTCCCTATTGATCCTAACTACTCTAAACTATTTCTTAACATCTAGAAATCATGCATAACATGAATCATAACTTTGAATCCATAAATTCAAATTCAAGGTAGAGCTAAGAGTCAAGTCTTGGGAGTTCTTCGAGTCATTTTAAGAAGTCTATTTTTTCAATCTTTCAAAACTTGCTTTTAGACTTGAGAAATTGAGTTTGAGGAAGATCAAAGTTGAGTTCATTTTCTTTAAAATGATATATGGGAACTAAGTATTCCCAAGAGAAATGTTTTTAAATTTAAGAAAAGAGGAAACACTAGTTTCCAAAAGAGTTCATGAGCAGTTTCAAGTACTATATCATTTTAGAGAAAACCTTTTGAGTAATAATCTCAAAGTTTAGGAAGAGTAAATGTTTTATTAAAAACATATGAGCTAAGTATATTTTAGGAGTAGTATTGAGCACCGATATGGGGGAGAGTTCTAACAACTCACAGCCCCCATAAACTATGTAACCAACGTGGGTAGAAAGGGTTATACTTTTTAGATGATTCCTTATAGATTTTTAGCATAGAATAGTGGATCCACTTATTTAATAGGTCCTATACCCCGGCAAAGTATAAGAAAGTTCTGGCAGCGTGGGATAGACGATATATCATCACATAGCTCATAGTGATGGTTGTTAGTTAGAAAATCTCCCATAGAGTTATCTGTATTTTTGAATACAAACTGAGTTATATAGTATTTTCTAATACATTGAGTTGTTACCTACTATTTTAAAAGCTTTTCTTTATATTGCATCTTTACCACTGCTTTATATTGAAATCCGTTGAGTTGAGTTTAGACGAGGTAAATTGTTTCTTCAGTTCCAGTTCAAGCTTATGTCATGTTTAGATTTACCCTCAAATGCTCTTACATTCCATGTACTGATGCCATTTGGCCTGCATCTTTTATGATGCAGATACAGGTAACCATGATCAACATCCAGCGCTTCGTTGATTCAGTTGAGCTTTAGAGTTGTTGTTGAGCCTCCTTGCTTCCGGAGGATCCCTTGTTTACTTCAATCATTTCATTTTGTTATTTGGATGTTGTGGGTATTTTCCCCACATCCATCTCTGTTAGTAGAGGCTTCATAGATAGATAGTTAGTTCATGAGTCTTGTTCATTTCAGTTGTTATGTTTTAGACTTGAGTTGCCCTTGAGGCCAGTTTGAATGTTTATTTCTAAATATTCTGAGTTTGCCTTTGAGACATTGAGTGAAGTTGTGCTTTTGAGTTCATACTAATTATGAGTAAGTCTTCTTCTAAGAGGTAAGCCAGGCCAAGGGTTCGCTTGGGGACAGCAATGGTTCTCGAGTGTAGTCGCGTCCAAGGTGTAGGCTCGGGGCGTGATAAACTTGGTATCAGAGCACAGAGTTCAAGAGTCCTAGGGTGTCTATAAAGCCATGTATGTATAGTCCTTGTTCTCGGTGTGAAGCGCGCCATATCTATAATTAGGAGGCTGTGACATTTAGGAACTATCTCACTTCTTTCATACCTTTTTTGTACGATAGAGTTCAACTCTATAAAGTTTCTTTCTAATTCGTGCTTGCGTGTATCCTTCAGATCATGCCTCCACGAAGAGCTGTCCGAGGTCGTTTTGCTAGGAGGAATGTCAATTCACAGGATCAAGGGGTACCCAATGCACCAGAAGTGCAACCCCAAGAAGAGGTCACTAATGCTGAGTTCTGGGATGCTATCCAGATGTTGAGTCAAGTGGTGACCAATCAAGTTGGCAACAAAGATAGAATCGACAGGATGTGGCTGATACGTCCAGAATTTGTGTGTTCTTAAGGATGAATCCTCCAAATTTCACGGGTTCAAGTGTCATTGAGGTTCTGGAAAACTTCGTGGAAGAGTTGACGAAGGTATTTGAGGTTATGCATGTTGCTGACGCTGAGCGAGTGGAACTAGCTGCATACCAACTGAAGGGTGTTGCTAGAATCTGGTTTGACCAATGGATGAAGGGTAGAGCTGAAGGTGCACCAATTGTAAGGTGGGCTGTGTTCGAGGGTACCTTCATGGGGTGTTTCTTTCCCCGTGAGATAAGAGAGGCAAAGGTAAGAGAATTCCTCACTCTTAAGCAGGAATATATGAGTGTGCATGAGTATAGCCTCAAGTTCATCCAACTTTCCGGCTATGCTCCGGAGATGGTTACTGATATGAGGAGCAGGATGAGTTTGTTGTTTCTTGGCTTTCTTGTGTGTCAAGCAAAGAGGGTAAGGGTGCGATGTTGATAGGGGACATGGACATAACAAGGTTGATGATACATGTGCAGCAGGTTGAGGAAGATAAGCTGAGAGATAGAGAGAAGAATTTTAAAACAAGAAGGCTAAGACAACATGAAATGAGTCCGGGCAGCAGAAGAGTAATGTGAACTGATCATCTTTCCAAAAAAAGCAAAATGGACCTGCTCCATCGTCTGCTAGTGCACCTGCACCAAGGAACAAAGGTGAGTTTAAGAATAAGAATTCGCAGAATTTCAGAGCTAGACCTGCATAGTCTCTGGGTAGTGTAGCACAAGGAGGTAATGGGACTTCTGCATGAGCTAAGTGTGGTAGGAACTACTCAGGAGTGTGTCGCGATGGCTCCACTGGTTGCTTCAAGTGTGGTCAGAATGGTCACTTCATGAAAGAGTGCCCTAAGAATAGGCAGGGCGGTGGTAATGGGGGCAATAGATCCCAATCTTCTTCAGTGGCTCCACCAGACCGAGCTGCACCTAGATGAGATACTTCAGGGACAAGCAGAGGGGCAAACCGTCTATATGCTATCACCAATCGCCAAGAGCAAGAGGATTTGCTAGATGTTGTCACTATTATGATCAAAGTCTCTAATTTTGATGTATATGCTTTGCTAGATCCAAGAGCGAGTCTATCTTTTGTGATTCCTTATATTGCCATGAATTTTGATATTATTCCTGAGCAACTTCTTGAGCCCTTCAGTGTTTCTACACCTGTTGGTGAGTCTATGGCCGACTTAGTCGGTTAGCCATGGTAGATTTTGATGTTATTCTAGGTATGGACTGGGTTCATGCCTGTTATACCTCAGTTGATTGTAGAACTCGAGTAGTTTAGTTCCCGTTTCCTATTGAGCCAGTTATAGAGTGGAGGAGTATTTCAGCAATTCCTAAGGGTCGTTTTATTTCGTTCCTTAAGGTGAGAAAGTTAGTTTCCAAGGGGTGCATCTATCACTTAGTTTGAGTTAATGACTAGTGTTTAAACACCACTTATTCATTCAGTTCCAGTTGTGAGTGAGTTTCCAGAGGTCTTTCCAGATGATCTTCCCGGAGTCCCTCCTGAGAAGAAATAGACTTCAGTATAGATATTCTTCCTGATACTCGTACTATCTCTATTCTGCCATATAGAATGGCTCCAGTAGAGTTAAAAGAGTTAAACGAGTAGTTGAAAGATTTCCTTGAAAAAGGCTTCATTTGACCAAGTGTCTCACCTTGGAGCGCTCCGGTCTTATTTGTGAGGGAGAAAGATGGTTCTCTTAGAATGTGTATAGATTACCGTCAGTTGAAAAAGGTTACTATCATGAATAAGTATCCTCTTCCGAGAATTTAGATCTATTCGATCAACTTCAGGGTGCCACTTGTTTTTATACGATAGACCTCAGATCAGGCTACCATCAGTTAAGAGTAAGAGAAAGTGACATTCCTAAGACAACATTCAGAACCCGTTATGGTCATTATGAGTTTATGGTTATGTCCTTGGGCCTAACTAATGCTCCTGAAACATTCATGGATCTTATGAATAGAGTATTCAAGCCTTATCTAGATATGTTTGTTATCGTATTCATTGATGACATTCTAATCTATTCGAGGAATGAGAAAGATCATTCTAGTCATCTAAGAGTAGTTCTTCAAACTCTCAAGGATAGGGAGTTGTATGCTAAATTTTCCAAGTGTGAATTTTGGCTTGAATTTGTGGTATTCTTAGGCCACATTTTTTCTGGTGATGGATTCGAGTTGACACTCATAAGATTGAGGCGGTGCAGAACTGGCCTAGACCCACATCTCCAACTAATATTAGGAGTTTGTTGGGATTGGTTGGCTATTATAGGAGATTTGTCGAGGGGTTTTCATCTATTTCATCCCCGTTGACCAAGTTGACTCAGAAAACAATTAAGTTTTAACGGTCTGAAGCTTGTGAGAAAAGCTTTCAGGAATTGAAAACTAGGTTGACTACTGCCCATTATTGACCTTACCAGAAGGTACACAAGGTTTTGTTGTGTATTGTGATGCGTCCAGAGTTGGACTGGGTTTTGTATTGATGCAGAATGGCAAGGTTATAGCTTATGCCTCCAGACAACTTAAGATTCACGAGAGGAATTACCCAACCCATGATCTAGAATTGGCTGCTGTAGTGTTTTCTTTGAAAATATGGCATCATTATATTTATGGTGTTCACGTAGATGTGTTCACAGATCATAAGAGTCTTCAGTATGTGTTCAGTCAGAAAGAGCTTAATCTCAGACAGAGGAGGTGGTTGGAGTTACTCAAGGATGACGACATGATTATTATCTATCACCCAGGTAAGGCTAATGTTGTTGCTGATGCCTTGAGTAGGTTGTCTATGGGTAGTACTTACCATGTTGAGGAGGACAAGAAAGAGTTAGCAAGAGATGTGCACAGACTTGCACGATTAGGGGTCCAGTTGATGGATTCCAATGAAGGAGGAGTAGTGGTGATGAATGGGGCTGAATCATCGTTAGTGTCTGAAGTGAAAGAGAAAAAAGACCAAGATCCTATTTTGCTTGAATTAAAGTTAAATGTTCATAAGTAGAAAGTGATGGCTTTTGAATAAGGGAGAGATGGTGTATTGAGGTATCAAGGTAGATTGTGTGTACCAAAGGTGGATGAACTCCAAGAGAGGATCATGGAGGAAGCTCATAGCTCCAGAGATTCTATCCATCCGGGTTCCACAAAGATGTATCGTGACTTGAGAGAATTCTATTGGTGGAATAGTATAAAGAAGGGTATTGCAGAGTTCGTTGCTAAGTGCCCGAATTTCCAACAAGTCAATGTAGAGCACCAGAGGCCCGATGGTATGGCTCAAAATATAGATCTTCCGGAATGGAAGTGGGAGAAGATCAATATGGATTTTATGACTGGTTTACCACGGTCTCGTAGGCAGCATGATTCGATTTGGGTGATTGTAGATCGAATAACTAAATCAGCCCATTTCTTACTGATAAAGACTACTTTTACAACAGAGGATTATTCCAAGCTATACATTCAAGAGATAGTCAGACTTCATGGAGTTCCGGTGTCCATTATTTCAGATAGAGGTGCGCAATTCACCGCATAATTTTGGAAGTCTTTCCAGGAAGGTTTGGGTTCCAAGGTAAATTTGAGTACTGTTTTTCATCCTGAGACTGATGGTCAAGCAGAGCGTACGATTCAGACGTTAGAGGATATGTTGAGGGCTTGTCTGATGGATTTCAAGAGTATTTGGGATGATCACTTACCTTTAAAAGAGTTTGCTTACAACAACAGTTACCACTCTAGCATCCAAATCGCTCCCTATGAGGCTCTTTATGGGAGAAGATGCAGATCTCCTATTGGATGGTTTGAAGTTGGTGAAGCCAGGCTGATAGGACCAGACTTTGTTCATCAAGCTATGGAGAAAGTGAAGACTATTCAAGAATGGTTGAAAACAGCGCAGAGTCGTCAAAAATCCTATACAAATGTTAGGAGAAGAGACTTAGAGTTTGAAGTATATGATTGGGTTTATTTGAAGGTTTCACCCATGAAGGGTGTTATGAGATTTGGTAAGAAGGGGAAGCTTAGTCCCCGATATATTGGTCCTTACAGGATATCAAAGAGGATTGGAAATGTAGATTATAAGTTGGAGCTACCGTCAGAGTTAGCAGCAGTCCATCCGGTATTTCACATTTCAATGTTGAAGAAGTGTATGGACGATCCTTCACTTATTATAGCTACTGAAGATATTGGCATTAAGGATAGCTTATCTTATGAGGAGATTCCCGTTCAGATTCTAGACCGTCAGGTTCGTAAGTTGAGAAGCAAGGAGGTAGCATCAGTCAAGGTCTTATGGAGAAATCAGTTTGTTGAGGAAGCTACTTGGGAGGATGAGGAGGATATGAAGAAGAGATACCCACATCTCTTTGAGTCTGGAGAAATTCCAAATTAAGGTACTAATCCTTTTCTTGGCATTTATTTTAGTTGAAATGTTGTGTTACTTTTCATATTGAGTGTTTGAGCTGGGTGTTAGATGTTACCACCCTTAGTCTAATTAGAATAATCTCATTCGAGGACGAATGTTCCCAAGGGGGAGATGTTGTAACACCTCAGTATTTGAAAGAGCTAAAAATAGAAAGAACCAAATTGGAAATAGCAAAATCTGAAATTTTTAAAGTTATGTCTAAGATGTGAGTTTTGGGTCAACTTCAAACGACCATAACTTTTAGTACAGGATGAGTTAGGTGGCCCATAAGATATCAAATGAAAGGTCTTGGAATACTCTTTCCAATTCCACAAAGTTTGCTAATTTTCAAGCTCGTATGAGGGAGATATGACTAACTGAAGTCAGGTTGTTCAATTAAAGAAAGTTACCCAAAAATATAAGGGGAGTTTTGGTCTTTTCCTTACCCCATAAGCTAAAAACGAATTATGGTAATATTTAGGGGTCTAAACTGATTTGGTTTAGTTTTCACAATCCCGATTTACGCTAGAATCTTAGAAAAGAGTTAAAGAAAAGAAAATAGGAGAAATGAGGGAAGATTCAAGGCGTTCGTCAAGTTCTTGAGGTCTTTTTGCGGATTTTCACCAAGGGTTTGATCCCTAAGAGGTATGTGAGTTCTCATAGTGTTGGATTCATTTACCCACACATCAATCATGTTATTTTAGCAAAATTTCATTCTCAAAGTTGAAGGATTTGAGTTCTTGATTAGTGTTCTTGAAGTTTTGCTTTCGTTCTTGAATTAGGATGGGTTTGATGAGTTCTTGAGATAATCGTATTGAGTTTAAGAGTTGTTTCTGAGTATATTCTCGTGTACTTGCATTGGATAACTCAATCTAAGGAGAATTTGAGAAAAGAATTTGATTCTAGGCGAATTAGGGTCAGAAAACGAGAAAGAAAATTCATCGGGATGTTCTGGGGAAGGGGGTGGCGCAGCGCCCCCTAGATGCGCCAACAGGTTTGGCATGGCACGCCAGTAGTTCGCCAGAAAGTGCTCTCTGAACTTTAGGGGCTGGCGCCCCGCGCCAGCAGTGCGCCAGGGTCGCCTGCCCCCACCCTTATTCTGTCGTTTAGCCCATTCGAGTCCTTTTAAAGTATACCTTTACTCCCTATTGATCCTAACTACTTCAAACTACTTCTAAACATCTAGAAATTATTCATAACATGAATCATAACCTTGAATCCATAAATTCAAATTCAAGGTAGAGCTAAGAGTCAAGTCTTGAGAGTTCTTCGAGTCATTTTAAGAAGTCTTTTTTTCAATCTTTTAAAACTTGTTTTAAGACTTGAGCAATTGAGTTTGAGGAAGAGTAAAGTTGAGTTATTTTTCTTTAAAATGATATATGGAAACTAAGTATTCCAAGAGAAATGTTTTTACATTTAAGAAAAGAGGAAACACCAATTTCCAAAAGAGTTCATGAGTAGTTTTAAGTACTATCTCTTTTTAGAGAAAACCTTTTGAGTAATAATCTCAAAGTTGAGGAAGAGTAAATGTTTTCTTAAAAACATATGAGCTAAGTATATTTTGTGAGTAATATTGAGAACTGATATGGGGGAGAGTTCTAACAACTGACAACCCCCATAAACCATGTAGCCAATGGGGTATAAAGGGTCATACTTTTTAGATGATTCCTTATTGCTTTTCAGCATAGACTAGTGGATCCACTTAGTTAGTAGGTGTCACGCCCCAAACTCACGGGGCGCAACTGGCTCTTAATGCCAAAACTCACGCCCGAGCTGATCCTGCTGAACCATTTGCTACTAGCGCATGGCAGCCACACGCAATCAAGAAAACAAACAAGTATATCTCGGCTTAAAATTAAGCCCTCGGCCGGCAAGGCCCCTATCAACAGATCTATAAAAGAAATATCTACTCCCAAGAGTTCATATAAAGAAATAGCCAACTAGCACAAAAGTCCTGATTGGGCCATCGAGGCCACCATGATCTCTATACAAAAACTGAAAGCAGGTATATATCAAGACAATACATCAAACATCTAACAAGCTTCAGCAAACC